>JAPWTK010000022.1:1057500-1290000 GCA_029963805.1 Aromia moschata | reverse complement strand
TTCAAGGATATACAGTGCGAAGTTTGATTTTTCACCTTGGTGTTTTCACAATGGCGCCCTTACTGCAAAATTTTCACGAAAACGCTTATGAATTTTTATCTCAGACAATATGAATGTATGGATAAAATTACCAGGAATAAAAAGTGCTTAGAATTACTCAATAAATGCATCTGAATTTTCTCAAAATTTTTCGAGGAACTTTTTTGATTTTGCAGTCGGACAACATTTTTGCAAAATAAAAAAAATCGTTCAAATTACTCCGGAAAAATTCACACGTATTCTATCGGTAATTCTAAGAACTTTTTGTTCTTGGTAATTTTTCAAGAAAAAAATTTCAAATATCAAAAAATTATGGTGTCATGTAGAAGTACGATATGCCGCCTATTGATATGTGCGATACCGAATTGGTGAAAAAAAGAACCTGTGAAAAAGTGTACCTTCTCTAAAATCGATAGTCGATAATAAAAATATGAATAAAAAAAAGTAAAAAAAAACATAAAAAACAAAAAAATGTAAAAAAAGAGTACCTATATTCGTCGACCTCCTATTACCAAGAACAAAAAGTTCCTAGAATTACCCATAGAATACGTATGTATTTTTCCGGAGTAATTTGAACGATTTTTTGATTTTGAACTGCAAAATCAAAAAAGTTCCTCGAAAAAATTTTGAAAAAATTCAGATGTATTTATTGAATAATTTTAAGCACTTTTTATTCTTGGTAATTTTATCCATACATTCATATTGTCTGAGATAAAGATTCATAAGCGTTTTCGTGAAAATTTTGCAGTTCGGGCGCCATTTTGAAAACACCAAGGTGAAAAATCAAACTTCGAACTGTGTATCCTTGAAATTCAGATATTTACTCCACCGGTTAGAGGGGTTCTAGGTCGATGGCATGCCGGAAAGCTTTTGAAAACTCGATTTCCAAAAAAAAAAAATAGTGCGAAAAAATCATGTTTTTTTTAAATCCCCATTTTCTTACAGTTAATAACATTTTTCGCAAATTTGGTGTACACGATCGGAAAGAGCTTGCCTTAAACTTTAAGAATGTGTCTTTTTCAATTTTTTTGAGTCGCAAATAGCGTAAGTTATAAGCCTCCAAAGACTTCAATTCTGGGCCGAAACGGGTTAACACGCGGCACCGAAAGCAAAATACATATAAAAATATTGCGAGTAACTGCAGTTTTTCCTTCAGTTCGTTTTACACTCGAACCCCTCTTAATTCACCTTCGCTTAATTCACATCCTCTCTTATTTCACCACGTCTCCCCCTATTAGGTCGCGAAACCGTCCCGGTTAAGTCGCCGCCTGTAAAAGTTTTAGAACTACATTTGAAAATTGGATTCTCGCGTGAATACAATTTTTATTGAAAAAAACACCTAACCTTTAAAATAGGTTAGGTGTCTTTTAAAAATATTTAACCTTTAAAATATTCATTCAAGTGGAAAATTGAACTTTGTCACGCACGACTGGGTATACTTACGTTTATTTTTTTGTTCAGTTGGCTCATTTTTCGTTATAACAAGTGCTGTGATATATCTCTAAATATTTCTTTTTGCAGCTAAAACACGAAAAAGTTGACGTTATGATCGCGACTTAAGCGAGACTAAATTTCGCTACTTAATCGAGGTGATGATGCACGGATTTGGTGAATTAAGAGGGGTTCGAGTGCAGTTCCAAATCCGTATCGTCGCGGTGTTAGAGGAAAGCAAGAGCGTATTTTGTAATTCCGCGACCGTCGTTATTATTGGGTAGCAGAATCGAAGCGGCATAATAAAATTTTATGTGGCACAAGAAGAATCTGCACCGCTTGTATAGAAAGTTTATTAATGCGCTCCGCGATCAAAGTAAGAATCCAGAGGATGCGTCCGACATAATGCGGCAAAAGAAATACCGCGTTTCCGTATTAGAAAGCCAATATCGGCATCGGAGAGGCTCCCGCACATAAACAGCGCTTCTTATATAGCCTCATAACAAATAGAGGTAGCTGCGTACATCATAGGTACGTACGAGGATTGCACAAAATCGCCGCACTTTCTCTGTTGTAGCGGGCGTTGTTTGTCACCGTTTTGGTAGTGCGCGACAGTGAAATCGTACTTAGCCTACAATTAATACCGGTTGATTAGATACGGGGTGTTCCAAATGTATTTACTTACCGATAGTCTCAGTAGTTTGACAGATATCGGGCGTTCAAAATAAAACGAAGTCAAAGAACGCGGCGCGTAACTAAATTGTTACTTTATTGAATATTGTTAACTATGGAATACTTCATTGATTTGATCGAGTCATCCAAAACAAAATAACCTAACAACAAGACCGAATTATCAAAGTTGACCGAACAACAAGACGTATTTCCATTTTCAATCTTAAGTTTATAACATCACTGAATATCAATGAATTTTACCGGGTATATAAAAAACAAAAATAAAAAACTTCATCTCAAAAAGAAACTACAGTTTCGAAAAAATAGGACACTATTAAAGAAAACGACAACCGCCCATATTTATACGCAGTTGAGCTTTTATTTTAACTGTAGTCAATAACGTGCTGCAATATCGAGATGTTCATCAATTTCTTCAATTTTATTGATAATGCGTTCCTGAAGGTCCACTATCGCCAACGGGAGATTAAAATGTAGGGTATATTGTTATTTAATAGGTAGGGTCTAATTTTAGTTGAATTATGTACTTTGTAGGTACGAATATACTTATTTATGTAAATTTCTGTAAAACCCTAATTCTCACGTTTCGGCATTTACCGTTTGTATATTTATGTAAATACGTGATACAGCCTATTTGATTTCTGTTAAAAACACCCGCATAATAGTTTGGTTTTCCCAGATTGACCTGCGGTTGGGATTTCCCTAATTCAGTTTACAACTGTTTATCTTCGCGATTTACCGGACTTCTCCGGTCTTGCATATCTTGTAAATATGTAAATAAATCACTGTACATATAGCCGACTAAAGTGCTTTACTTACCACACCACCAATCGCCATAAAAAAAATTCAATATTTTAACAAGGCTAGAGAAAAAATCACATGGGGTCAAATCGCAAAATCTAGAGAAAGATATGATATGCGTTTTTGATCTAATTATGCGATCTTCGAAAAATTCGCCTATATAGTTAATTGTTTCCCCAGTATTTATTTATTTATTTGCTTATTGCTTCTATTCTAAGAAAACAAACTATACAATAGTTATTGCCAACAAAACTGTAAGTTTAAAACGAAAATCTCCATTTTCCCAAGTAGTATTCACACGAGCTCCATCTTGTTGAATATAACCATCTTGCAATTCGTCGTCATGCAACGTTTGCACAAAAGGTATTGAGATTTCTAAATGGTACCTCTGCATTCAGTGTACCGTTAAAAAAATTCAACAATTTTCCTTCTGCTCACAGCTGCCCACACTTCAATTTATTGTGGTTGTAGTGGAGTATCAATATAAAAGTAATGGTTGCCTGCACTCCAAAGTCTCATACTCTATGACGTAGTCCGAAAGATGGAACCAAGTCTCATTAGTAAAAAAATCTGTTTCGAAGACAGCATCCTTATCGTTAAAATGGTTAATAAACCATTGGCACAATTGTAGTCGTAGAGGTTCATCTGCTCTGGAAATTTCAGATGTGAATTTCAGACGACATGGATGGAGTTCCAAATCATTTTTCAAAATTCGTTGACAAGTTGTACAGGGCAGATTCACTTGTTGGCTCAGATGGTTAACTGATGTTCTTGGATTGTCCGTTATCACTTGCTTAACTGTTTCAACGTTTTCTTATGTCCTTACACTGGATCTGATACTTCCTTGTTTCTGAGTGACGCTTCTGACGACACGATTTTACAATTCTGACAGCCATTTCAAAAGTTTGACAATAACAAAAGTTTCGTTTCGAGCTTCGACATGACGGCTATTTCCATCCTTCTCGTTCATAGTTAGATTTGTTGATGTTTTTTTTTTTTTTGGATGGCTCGTTATTTAATTATCTTTCAAACCAAATGTTGTAATGGTTCAAATACCAAAAAAAAAAAAAACAGGGAAGATTTCATTAAAACCATTTATAAAAATAACACTAGCACACAAAAAAAGAAAAGTTGTCATTACTTTTGACCAGACCCATCTAGGGTTATGTATTTCGATGCGCTGAATCCGAATTTGAGGTCAGTTTAACCCGTACACCCTCAAAATTTGGAGTAAATTGCAAAAAACCGCTAAAAATCGCTAAAAATAGCAAAAAAAAATGCAGTTATGCAAGCGAGAAATTTTTTTACGAAGTAGATCAAGTATGTTTACTAAGGTCAGTGCCCCAGTGATTGACACTTTTAGAGTGATTTTTATAATTTCTCAAACTATTTTTTATTAAAATAATAAGTAAGAAAAAGGGATAACTTAATAATTCTAAATCTAAAAATTTAAATAAAAAATCATAACAATTACAAGAAAAACCCAATTAATAAACATAAAAACAAAATACTTTTTCACCACAAAATCAATAATAAAAAAAAAAATTCAAAAAGAGTAAACTTAACAACTTTAGGAATCACTCTAAGATTCGAAAAGGATAAGAAACCTAAAATAATTGAAAACTTAATAATCTTAAGATATACCTCAGGAAAAATTCCACAATTCATACTTAATAATCATTTCATAACCAAAAAAAATATTCTTCTTTTCTTTTCTTCTAAAACACTCTCTTCTTCCCTTCTTTCTCTAAATGTAAAAAAAAGGAAAGGGACAAGTATTTTAAAGTTCTGGGTGGAAAAGTATAAAGACAGTAATCTAGGAGTAAAGAGTATATTCTTTTTTTAGGAGGGAGTAAATATAGTCCTTTAAATCCGGTATTATAATGATTAGTATTCTGATTTCTCAATTTCTTCAAGAATAAGTAGGTACTAATTGACATGTCTCTTTAACTTAAATTAAATCTATTTTTAAAAATGGGAAAACGGGTTAATAGCATTTAAAAATTAAAAGATAGTGAAATAGAGATAGGAACACTTAAACTAAAGATCTCTTTCAAATTTAAAGGAGAAAAACAAAAAAGGTTAAAAGGGGCATGAAAACAAAAAAAAACTCATAAGAAAACCCCAAAAAAAGGAAAGAAAAATAGGGGTAAAAATGTGAACAAATTAAAAAGTTTCCCCTCTACTATTTCTAGCCCACCTTAGGCAATAAAAGGAGGAATTCGTTCAAGAAAACAGAATTGGTGGCAAAACTGAAAAAGACACTTGATACAGAAAAAAAGGTCTATCACCCTTACAAACCCTTGGGAGAAGAAACCCGGAAGAAAATTCAAAACCAAACTTTAAATTTGTTATTTTAAAAGGGGAGGAAAAACCTTCTACAACTAAAACTAAGAAATAACTGGGGGGAAAATAAAAAAAGGGCCCTTAGAGACCAACCTTTCCTTTTAAAAAGTGGACCCTATACAAAGAGACCATTATCTAATGCCAGGTGAAATACAAAACAAGAAAAAAAACCAATTACAAGAGGGAAGGACGAATACCTTAAACACCATAATATAACAAACGAGAAAATTAACCAAAACACAACCTATCATTACTTAAGCTAAAAAAAGACTTAGAAAAAATTTAATTAAGGTACCATAACAAAACAATTACCTAAAAAAAAAAATACCTAAAATAAAGGTTTCTAATGGGTGGGATCTTGTATTTCGATGCGCTGAATCCGAATCTGACGTTGATATAGTTCGTCAACCCTCCAAATTTAGAAAAAATTGCAAGAAACCGCTGAAAATCGCTAAAAATCGTGAAAATTGAAGTTATGAAAACCAAAAAAATTTTTCGAACTAGATCATGTATGTTTTTTGTGTATTTTGATGCGCTGAATCCAAATCACAAGTTGATTTAGCTGATAGACCCTCCAAAATTAGAGTAAATTGCGAATAACCGTTGAAAATTTGCTAAAAAATCGTGATAAATTGCAATTATGCAAACGAAAAAAAAATTCTCTTAAACTAAATCAAGTATTTTTCTTATGTATTTTGATTCGCTGAATTCAAATCCGAAGTCGGTTTGGCTTGTACACCAAGCCAACTTGTTACCAACTTTAAATAAATTGCGAAAAAAGCTAAAAATAGCAAAAAATTGTAAAAAAACAGTCATGAAGTAATAGATAATATCAAAAAATAGTATTGTTCTTACTCACAGTAATAAACAAACCATGGTTCCTTTCAAATTATACTATAATATATATATAGATTGTAATTAAAATTAAAAAAAACGACCTTCCTTGATTTTACACTATTCTTCGCTTGTATCGAACTCTTTTTCTTCGAATGTTCTATGCAGTAGGTTTCTCTTTCGTTTTCTATTTTCTCTCGTTATTTCTCTCTTTAAATTCCAGCAAAAATCGGCCATCATGTTGACATTCCATATTCCTTGATACCAATTCTCCATTTCACTTATGTCTTGATGAAATCGTTCTTATTCTTCACTGTAGTCGATACAAGCGAAGAACAGTGTAAAATCAAGGAAGGTCGTTTTTTTTTTTAAATTTAAATTACAATCTATTGATGTTATAGTATAATTTGGAAGGAATCATGGTTTGTTTATTATTGGGAGTAAGAACAATACTGTTTTTTTCATATTATCTACTACTTCATGAGAATTTTTTACGATTTTGGCTATTTTTAAAGTTTTTTCGCAATTTATTTAAAGTTGGAGGGTGTACAAGCCAAACCGACTTCGGATTTGAATTCAGCGCACCAAAATACATAAGAAAAATACTTGATTTAGTTTAACTTTTTTTTTTCGTTTGCATAATTGCAATTTTTCACGATTTCTTAGCAATTTTCAGCGGTTATTCGCAATTTACTCTAACTTTGAAGGGTCTACCAGCTAAATCAACGTGATTTGGATTCAGCGCATCAAAATACACAAAAAACATACTAGATCTAGTTCGAAAAAAAATTTTTCGTTTTCATAACGTTTTCATAAATTTTTACGATTTTTAGCGGTTTTTTTTGGAATTTACTCTAAATTTGGAGGGTTGACAAGCTAACTCAACTTCAGATTCGGATTCAGCGCATCGAAATACATAATAAACATACTTGATCTAGTTCGTAAAAAAATTTCTCGCTTGCATAACTGCATTTTTTTTGCTGTTTTTAGCGATTTTTAGCGGTTTTTTGCAATTTACTCAAAATTTTGAGGGTGTACGGGTTAAACTGACCTCAAATTCGGATTCAGCGCATCGAAATACATTACCCTAGATGGGTCTGGTCAAAAGTAATGACCACTTTTTTTTTTTGTGCCGGTGTAATTTAAAGCATTTGCTTTATATGTACACCATCTTGGTCGAAACAAATCTGGATTATCTTTCTGCTCACATTAGAAGCATTGTGTATAAGGATGATCATTTATTTCATTTTTTTGTAATGGTAGTTTGGAGATTGCACTAAATCAGGAATATTCACAGTAAAGTTCACAGTCTCAGTCAGTTTAGTCTACTATCATATGTTTTTTGTGCAGTAGTCTACCTTCCGTCGTCTCGTAGCGACCGCGTTTGCCCTATGCAAATGTGTTACACTCGCATATTTTATTTGTTGTGTACTCACCTTCGCATTAATAAAGATCTTGCGAGAGTAGTGGTCTTGGAAATCTTGTATTTTCATACCTACCCCCGAGTTTAGCAATCTACGTTACAAGTTCTATATAATCAAGCACAATTTCCCTCCTAACCTTTGTCCAGTTACATTTTGTGTTTATTTAATTAGACAAAAACATTATTCATATTTTTTTTATTCAGCGGAAGATATTTAGGATACATCCTCAAAAGTTTTGTCTGGTGAAACCCAATATCTCTGAAATATGTAGATGTACGTCTTTAGAGAATAGAACCAAATAGGTTTGTTCGGTAGCGCAGTTTTGACCTCCTTCGTACATCCCGCCAGCATACAGGCCGTCCAATAACTCCGCATCCGAGGAAGCGGATTATGCTCCGTGTGTTAAATGGTAATTACTTTCTTGCATTAGAGATACCGATGATACTCGTATGAATCTCGGAATTATTCATGGCCGATGTTCGACTCGAACGTTCAGCGGCAGCTCCGCTTCTACGGCCGTTACGTCGCGTACCGTGTCGTAAATCCGCGGAGAAATTGCCCGGCCTATTACGTTTCTATTGCCTATTCTGTTCCCATATTAATGTCTTATGAAAAACTCTAATGATACGCCGCCGAAGAAGAAGAGATCACGGCATCGCGCTTAACGGCACCGCGATCGGCGTTACTGAAGTTTCATCTGTTACCTTTGTCGACTTTTATCGGGCGGCTAACGAGCTTCTTCTTCCACGAGCAAGGGCGTAGCCAGGGGGGGCGATGGGGGCGATCGCCCCCCCCCAAAGGATCAAGTAAAAACCGAAATACTCGGGGGGAATGCGGTTGCCGTTGGCTGTAGTGACCTTTTTTTTTGCTTTTTTTGTTTTATCTGCAGCGATCGCCCCCCCCCCCCCCCAAAGGGTCAAGTAAACACCAAAATACTCAGGGACTTTCTGTTGCCGTTGCCTCTACTGACCTTTTTTTTGTTTGGCTTTTTTGTTTCATCGGCATTGAGCGCCCCCCATAAAGATAACTACTGGCTACGCCCTTGTCCACGAGCATGTATTCTTTTTATAGACGAGCATAACATGGGGAAAATCATATTTCTGGAGGAAAATATAGTGAAGTTCCTTCGTATTGTAACGAGAACATCCCTGAGTGTGTAATGTCTGAACTCCAGGGGCACGCGGAATTACTCGCGACCCCGGAACTCCTTTTGTTACTTCCTGATTCCGAGCGGCCTTAACCCGTTTCGGCCAAAAACGCCACTCCCGGTACATCGCTCTTCAGCGCCTCATAACTAATACTATTTGCGACAGAAAAATTTGACAGGGACATATGTATTTTTGAAATTTAAAATGTGCCCTTTCCGATGGTGTCCATGAAATTTCTCCAAAAAATTATTAATTATAAAAAAGCAGTTAAAAAAAATACGATTTTTTTGCACATTTTTTCTTTTCATCAAATTTTCATGGGGTTTCCAGTCTGCAATGGACCTGGAACCTCAGTAAGCAGTGGAATAAATGTTTGAACTTTAAGTATACGTGGTTTAAAGATCGATTTTTTCCCTTAAGCGTTCAAAATGGCACCTGAACTGCAAAATTTTTGCGTAAAAATGCAAATCACTGACTAAGAACTTTTTATTCTTGACAATTTATTGTAAAAATGCATTGTTTTCGAGAAAAAAATTTCTAAATTTCGATACTAATTTGATATTTAGAATTTTTTTCTCGAAAATGCATTTTTTCTATAAATTGTCAAAAATAAGAAGTTCTCAAAATCATTCAAAGAATGCACAGGAATTTTTTTTTCAGAATTTTTTAAGCAGTTTTTTAAATTTTGCCAAAATTGACTATTTGCAAAATCCAGAAAATTGCTCAAAAAATTTTGAAAACATTCTAGTGCACTCATTGAATGATTTTAAGAACTTTTGTTCTTGAAGAAATTCTTGAATTTTTACGCAAAAAATGTTGCAGTTCAGGCACCATTTTGAACGCATAAGGCAAAAAATCGATCTTTAAACCACGTATACTTAAAGCTCAAACATTTATTCCATCGATTAGTGAGGTTCCAGGTCCATTGCAGACCGGAAACCCCTTGAAAATTTGATTTAAAAAAATGTGCAAAAAACCGTGCTTTTTTTAAAAAAAAACTGCTTTTTTCATAATGAATAATTTTTTGGAGGAATTTCATGGACACTATCGGAAAGGGCACGTATTAAACTTCAAAAATATGTCCCTGTTAAATGTTTCTGTCGCAAATAGTTATGAGGCGCTGAGAGATGTACCGCGAGTGGCGTTTTCGGCCGAAACGGGTTAATTTACACAAAAAAAAAACAGTACAGAACACCGCGAACCAACCCCCCGGTCACACTTCTTATTTCCGAGGATAACTAATTAATTATTGAGCCGCTTTGGTCAACACAACAGAAGAAATATTCTTGAACAAGTATAATAATACCAAACTTCAAAAATTAATTAGTGACTACGTGAGTAACCACTACGACCACGTGAGTAACCATCGAGCGGAAGAGAAGACCTAACTGTTTTGGGAGAACTACTCTGTTTTTATAAACTCGGTATATTTCCTAAAAAACCCTTAATATCACCCTAATAACGCAACGAACTTTTACGTCTACATACTTACTTTTACATTAGGCATTTCATCGGTCCCGAGCTGACCATCCGTTAACTAATTCTGTCATTCCGCGATAGACTTTGTGACTAATAGGCCAGTCAATAGAGCTTTTTGACATGACACGATTGATACCTGAAATCCGACTACGGGATACTTTTAAGTTCAGTCCTTAGATGAAAACGTATATGAATTGGACTACGAAATAGTTGCACTTTTTTCAGTTTTCAGAGTTTTTTCAGTTTTTTGCTTATAGAAGAAAAACTATTGAAGCAATAACATCCAATAGGAAAGTCGTAGAGAATTCAAAAACCTTTAAAATGAAAAAAAAAAATCAAGTCAATCGGTACATTTTTCGCTGAGAAAACTCGGAAAAAAACGCAAAAAATGATCTTTTCTTAATAAATTCGTAATTCGAGTATTTTTGCATTAGAAGAGTCAATCTTGTGGGAAAATTTAGGTAATATCACGAAGAATGAGTGTGCAAAAACTGAATTAAGTCCGATGAATAGTTTTTGCACAATAGTCGAATAAAGTTTTTTACATCGTATTTTGAATATTCCATAACACGTCGAGCGATAGATTAAATAACATTTTCTCGACGGACTCGAAAACTACAGAGTGTAAACTACAATTCGTCCATTTACTTTGTTTCATTTAAATGCCATTAAATTGGTGTAAAAGGACTCTGAACACCGCGCGAAATTTGCTTGTCGCTGCCGCCGCTTGACTTGATTTTTATTTCATTCTAAAGGTTTTTGAATTCTCTACATAAATATTAAATAATCTCTACAATACTTTACTATTGTATGCGATGTGATTGCTTCAATAGCTTTTCTTCTATAAGCAAAAAACTGAAAAAACTCCATTTTTTTTTCACTAATTTGTTATTAAAAAAAAAGTGCAACTATTTCCTAGTCCAATTCATATACGTTTTCATCTAAGGACTAAACTTAAAAGTATCCCGTAGTCGGATTTCAGGTATCAATCGTGTCATAAACTCACCCCTTTTCAAGCTCTATTGACTGGCGTATAAGGATTTACATATCTTTATAGACTTTTAGCAACCTTTTCTCCCAATGAAATCTGCATTCGGGAAAGGCTGTATTCATTATGTGGTTTGTACACCTCATTGTGTCAACCTGTAGAGGTAAACCCTTCAAAAACTCTCGTGTACGAACCACTCAGATTTCCTTCGCATTTCCACCTCATTTTACAATAACAGTGTCACTGAATCATTTTCTCGATATAACTTATCTCGCCTGCGTAACCGCCACTGAAATTTATTCAGAGTTGACAAAACCTCGCTGCCTCGCTGCCTCGCAAAACCTCGCTGCCCACTCACCTGGCCCCTTGTACTTGCCTTGTAAAATGTACAAACATTTGTACAAATGTTACATCAATTTCTTAAGCAAATAACAGAATTCTAAAAAAAAACAATATATTTTCATGTTATATTTTATAATAAAAACGTCTACAAGATCTCAGATTTTTCTTAATAATATTTAGATATTAAATTTTCTTACCGAATATCTCACCTCACGTGATTTTTTTCTCGACCTCGGATATTGTAGGAAAATTGTCCCTCGTGTTCGTCTTCTTTAATAATTCACGCACTAGGGAGATTACTAGAGGAAATTATATTTCTATAATGAAAAAATATTAAAAAAATAAATTTGGGAAAAAAAAAGTTTGACCCCGACGTGATTTGAACACGCAACCTTCTGATCTGGAGTCAGACGCGCTACCGTTGCGCCACGGAGTCAGTTGCAAAACTTTGCCTTCGAGTTGTACTCAATTAGGTATAATATTCACATCACTATTTTTATACTAATTTTAAAGTCTTGTATTTGACAATTTGTTAATAAATAAATTATCTTACTGATAATATTATATATATACTGTTCCCATGACGCGTAATCGAAATATATTATTGAGAGCATAAATATCTACTACGTACAATTATTTTTTCCCACTTGGAAGTTTTGTTGGGAATTTTATTTTTCCATCTGTCCTATTTTACAATTCAATTAGAATCTGCAGCATATATGACAGAAATATTGAAATGATTACCATTTATATACTGTTCTCAGTGACTAGTGATGCTGATGATAAAACGTCAGTTCAAAATTCTTCGAAATCGTAAAACTGACATCGAAGTAAATAATTCCTGAGAAACTCTACCATTTTTTTTCCTAGTTGGAAATTACGTTGGTAATTTTATTTATTCATCTCTCCTATTTTACAATGCAGTTGCTTCCACTATTTTTGCCCAACATATTTCGAATACTCTCATATCTATTTTACTAAATCTGAGAAACAGTTCATAATTAATTATGTTGCAAAACATACTAGATTCGCTTTAATATGATACGAGCGTCTATTAACTTGCCACTCCTTGAGTCACAATCAATCCATCACTCTCAAATGGATACAGCATTTATTATAGTCCAGTGTTTAAATATCCGGAAGTTTCGGCAAATTATACCTACTTAACCATACTAATTTGATAGACGCCGTTTTTCTACCTGGCTTTTCTTCGATCAGTCCAATTTTCGTTAAAAAACCAAGGTCGCCGTTTATTATTGATTACACCACAAACTAATTTACAATCGCCACGTCTGATAATTAGTTAAGTACCTGCCTCGGATATCTAGAGAGGTTAAAGTATACCTGGATGTTATTTCAGTTCAGCAACGGAATTCTGTTAAAAAATTGCCACTCATATTTCACCGAACTAAGTCCACTCCTCTCTCTCATTAGGATTACAAGAAACCACTCTAAACAGCATGCATAAAGCAGAAATAAACTAGACGTGTTAATTTAGGATGGCCCTCGGGGTAAGTTCGCTGAAACAGATTTCCATAGAAGGTAATAATTAGACTGGACCAAAATACGTGATACCCAGTAGAGTCACAACTGCACGTCACATGGGTGTAAAAAGAAGCAAAAAAACTGTTTTCATGTATTATACAAAACTACTAATGGGCCATTCCGCGGTGACGGGTGTTACATTTGTACGCATTCTAACTGTTATAATTCCTAAATCAGAACAAAATTGTCTGCGTTTTGAGTATAATTCAATTCATTTCAATGATATTTTAATTAAAACAAAAACGTATTAGGAATTACTCAGGCGTTTAGATGCAATAATAGATTTAAGCCTTGTGACGGGTGTTACTTGTACTTTTGTGAAATATGCTACCCTGTTGGCTAAACATCAGACTTCAGCTAAATTAGAAGTTTTTGTAAGAAAATGAATAGGTAAGTAGAGAGATAACTGATCTGATAATTGTAAGCGGTTTGTGGATATGTTGTTTTTTAATTTTTTTTTTGCAATCAAAACTTGTGACGGGTGTTACAAGATTTGTGACGGGTGTTACGAGTGAAAATTAAACAAAAGCTTATGTACACTTTGAGGCTTTATTTATTAATATAAACTATTAAAACTAGTATTATAAGATTTTAGATATTTTCTGTTCTAACATTTTTATTGTTTTTTTCGGGTTTCCTTTTGCTTCTTCTGTTCTTTTCTATGTCTTGGGTTTCTCATATGTTTATCGGCGAAAATATTGATGAATTTCTTTTGAATTTCTGCTTTAACATATATTCGCAAATTATTTTTTTGCTCCTTGGTATCGATTACTGCGGAATGGCCCTAATGTAATAAGATCCCAGTGAAAATATGCAACAAACGTCACATATTACAAAACTTTTCTGTCAGCCATATTATAATCTATAACAAAAATAATGTCAATCAAAACAATACGGCAATATTTCTTAATTATATTTAGATGTGAAATTTTCTTACGTGTGTGTCTTAGATGTGAAAGAAATCTTAGATGTTAAATTTTCTTCTCCCTTCTTCTCTCCGACGTTTCTCAATCTCGAATGTTGTTGTAAAATTGTCTTTTGTCTTCGACTTCGACGGAATAATTTTCATAAAATATTAAGACCAAAACTTGAAAACCCAGGAACCCTAAAATTCTGAAAATATGCGTTAAATTCAAATAAGAAAAAATGTAGGTAAATATTATAAGGTCGAAAATATATAATAGTTAATCGAAAATATAAAAAAAAATACAAATAAAATGTAAAACTTTCGGTAGTAATTGTACCATTGTTCTTACTCAGCATAAATGACATTTTCATGGGATTTTCTCTAGTTTATTTTCAAAAAGTAAGGAGGAACGAGAGTTGCTAGTAAAGAAAAGAACATTCAGTGTTTCAGAAATAAAAATATTACCATTGCCATTTACATTAAACTCTACCTAAACCAAAGTAACAAATTAAATGCAATTTATTGTTTCATTAGCCAACACCTACTCGTACAAGTGTAACGATTGTAGTTGATTGGGAATATCTGTGTAGTTGATAGTGGATATTTTATTAAATTTATTTGTTAAGTTTATGTCATACATGTATATCATTTACCCACCTCCTGCGTATTTTCTTCCTCTTCTGGCGTGTCGTTTTTGATAAATATGTAGGCAGTATGTGACACGAGACGTTTAAAATCTATTTGGAGATATCTAACATTACCGTACGCGGTCTGGAATAACTCAACCACTCTGATAAAGTGAGGCGCATATTCTCGAGTTTGTCAGAGTACGCTGTGACTACTGGAAAACCTAGTAAATAGATTACCTAGAAAAATATTCATCGCGGAAATATCGGAATCTATCGATAGACATAACATGATGTGAGCATTTATTAAACCCAAAATTACACTTAGCTTACAAATTTCAGTCCTTCAGTACGTTAAATGATTTGATTATTCTTCAGATAAACATAATATGACTTTAATGACAGCTAGCAGATTTACAGAATACACAGCTTGCATTAAGCCTTAGTCTATCCTTAATAAATTCATAAAAAATATATAATGTAATCCATATAAATCCTGCATGAGACACAGAAAAGTGGAGTTCCAAAATTGAGATCAATCAGGAAACAGAACAGGGATCTAAGATGATACTGACAGTGTCCTGTCGGGATGTCTGTTCGAGCCAATTTATCAGCGTCTTTATTGACTTTGACCTTTCACCCAAATCACAGATATACTGTTAGAGTTGGTCGCATCCACCTGTGCTTGTTGACATTACCATACTGATTCCTCCACCTCTTAGATAAAAAAAAACTTGAAAGGGTTAAACGCCTTGAAGAGCCTCGTATTATAGTAAAACGCTGAAAAGTGTTTAGAGCTTCTTTGATACATAATACATGAAATAATTATTCATTAAAAAAACCTTGTAGATTAAACATTTTCCAGGACATTAAGCAGTACTACAAATCATCCAAACAAAACAACACACTTAGAATTGCAAAACCACCACGTGAGATCTAGTTTGAACATGAGCATTAACGATGATTTGACGCAACAGTAATAATTGCATATTTATATTGTAGCTTCTTCGAAGGTGAATGCGAAAAAAAAATCTTAAAAGTCTGCCCTTGAAAGTAATTGAAACGGCACATCGTGATACAATTATTTTAAATTAGCAGTGATCTTACTTTTTCCGGTTTTTATTAAAATTACACGAATCGCCTTGAAAATACGAAACGATATAAAAAAAATGCGTTTGTATAGGCAAGCACATGATGATGGGGCATAGGCGTGCATGAATAATTTTATGGTATACATATATAATCAACATATAGGCCTGTGTTTGGCCTATAGGCAAATTGATTACTATATCAAGTGTTATTCTTCTCCTTTCTGTTGTAATTCGTTCTTTTAAATCATCTAAATTATTAGGTTTCGTTTTACTTTGTTTCTTTTAATAACCACATTAAAAATTCCAATAAAACTATCAGAGCTATATCTGGCGATGTAGCTGGCCATTCCAGACCTTGTCTCCCATCTATCTAATTGGAAAAACTGCATCCAAACAGTCAGCAACTATTGACAAGATCACACTTTGACAGTATTTTCAATATTTGTGGACAATTCCCTGGCTATCAAAAAAACCAAATCAGCATGCATTTTATCTTCGACTTGCTCGTTCTTGCTTTTTTGGGTCTTGGAGAGCTTGAAGTGTGCCATTCCCTGCTTTGGCGCTTGGTTTCCGGGTCGTACTCAAACACCCAAGTCTCATGACCAGTAATGACACATTCCGTAAAATGGGGATCATTTTAAATCGATTCCAAAATGTCAAGACACCTTCTCTCCTGATGTCCTTTTGTCCTGTGAAAGGTTTTGTGGAACCATTTTTGCGGAGATTTTTCTTATCCCCAATTCGTTAGTCAAAATTTGATGAATCCCGTATTCTATCGACATTTTCATCGGTTCTTAAAGATGAAGGCCTTCCGCTGCGTGGTTCATCTTCAATCGGCTTTCTTCCTTCTGAGAATGCCTTAAACCACCGAAAAACCTGGGCTCTTGAGAAAACACTCCGTAGGCGTGTTGAAGTTTTGCAAAAGTATCCGTTGCGCTGTGTCCATGTCTGAAGCAAAACCTGATAGCACACCGTTGCTCAAAATTAATGTCACTCATTTTTAAAACACACTAGAAAAAAAAAACAGTTTTCGAAGATAGTAACAAGGAATAAACAAATGACTCTAAGAAGTTCAAACTTGTACTGAAGTTGCATTACATGTTAACCTACCGCCCTTCCAAGTCCCGTTCCCTCAGTGTTGCTAGATCGGGCGCTACGTTGCCAGTCTCATTACTTAATTTAAACACCTCGTAGGTAAAATTTTCAAAATCTCAGAAACTGTTAAAGATGACGTGCGTTTCTTGAAAAAAATCCTTGTAAGATATTATCCAAAGATGACTTAAAAATAACATTTCATTAGACTGCGTATGACCATAAATATCCAACCATCATCATAACCAACAAACTAGTGACGTCAGATCTGGCCACCAGTTTCAGCGTTTTTGTAACATAATTACAGTTTTAGAAATCATTAAATACGTAGTTTCCACGACACACATGCATGACTCATGCAGAACACGTCTTGTTATTGTCTTGACAAATACATGAATTAAATAAACACATAAAAATCCCATCATGCTACTTGACAGTTAGCAATATCTAATAAACGTTAGAAACAGCTAGCAGCGCAAGAATGAAAAAATTATTACGACAATATAACATTTAGTAGACAATAATATTAATACTGATAACATCGCGTATCGAAGGAAGTTGCCTGATAGCCAATTAACAGAACTACATTGTTAGTGCATCGCCGTCCAGATACAGTTAATATAATCAATAGGAAGCACTGCTTGATATAGAGCAACATCGTAACCGCATGATTTATTGCAAATATGACCGATCAAAGGAACTGATGTCATAATTAATGGCATCTGGAAGTATGATCGATAGTAAACATTATTGTTAGCTATAATATTATTATTTAACTGCGCTTTTATTTATGACATTATCGTTAAAATATATTTTATATTGTTGTTGGGATTAAATCGTTATTAAATCGGTAAAATGTGAAATATATGGGTCTATAAGCTTGCTTTTAATTACAAGAAATTATCAGAGACTGGGAGTGGCATAATGGAAAAGCACGCGTGAAAATTTAACCGAATAAAGTGTTCATGGGTCTATTATACTCATGAAAGCTGTCGTCCTTTTCATAAGATACGAGGTGTGTAAATTAAGTAATGAGACTGGCAACGTACAGGCGGATCCGCAACACGGCGGATATGGGAATGGGAAGGACAGTAGGTTAACATGTTGTAATGCCCCTTCAGTACAAATTTGAACTTGTTAGAGTCACTTGTCTGTTCTTTGTCACTGTTTTCGTAAACCGGTTTTTTTCTAGTGCGTTTTAAAAATGAGAGACGTTAATTTTGAGCAACGTTGTGCTAATCAGGTTTTGATCCGACTTGGACACAGCGCAACGGATACTTTTGCAAAACATTAACACGCCTACGGAGACAGTGTTTTTTCAAGAGCCCAGATTCTTCGGTGGTTTAAGGTATTCTCAGAAGGAAGAGAGTCAATTGAAGATGAACCACGCAGCGGAAGGCCTTTATCTTCAAGAACCGATGCAAATGTCGATAAAATAAGGGATCGTGTGCGTTCAGATCGTCGGTTGACGACAAGAATGATCGGGGAACAATTAAATTTGAATCACACCACTGTTCATCAGATTTACACTAACGAATTGGGGATGAGAAAAATCTGCGCAAAAATGGTTCCAAAACACCTTTTGCAGGAACAAAAGGACACCAGGAGAGAAAGGTGTCTTGACTTTTTGGAATCGATGGAAAATGATCCCCATTTTATGGAACGTGTCACTACTGGTGATGAGACTTGGGTGTTTGGGTACGACCCGGAAACCAAGCGCCAAAGCATGCCATGACATACTTCAAGCTCTTTAAGATCCAAAAAAGCAAAAATGAGCAAGTCGAAGATCAAATGCATGCTGATTTGCCTTTTTGATAGCCAGGGAATTATCCACAAAAAAGTTTGTGCCTCCAGGCACAAGACAGTTTGGGCCTCCAAACAGTAAATCAACACTTTTACAGAGAGGTTCTTTAAAAACTTCGAAAAAAGTCATGAGTGCGTCTAATTGTTGCATCACGATAATGCGCCTTGTCACACAGCCATTTCAGTAAATAGTTTTAGTCAGTAAAAACATTCATGTGGCTCCTCAGCCAAAATTCGCCTGACTTGGTCCTTATTACTATTTTCTATTCCCGAGATTGGAAAATCACCTCAAGGGACGTTGTTTTGGGACCTTAGAAAATATTCAAACAGTTGTAACCGACCAGCTGAAGGCTATTTCAGTAAATGAGTTCCAGCACTGCTATGAGGAATGGAAGAACAGTCTCCAGCGCTGTGTGGCTACCCGAGGAAGTTATTTTGAAAGAGAAAATACTGAATTGTAATTATATTCGAACAAAAAAATTAAAAAAAATCAATCTGATAACTTAATTTACACACCTCGTACTATTAATATAATATGAGATTTGAGATTATCTACAAGTTTCCTAAACCAAAATCGCAAAGAAAGAAGGTGAGTACAACGATGCACCTTCTCTTTAGCCAAAACATATCCAAATATCTAAAAAACAAATTATAGCCCTGTTACTCATGTCATATCTATACAGTCTGTTCATAAAAGACATCTTTTTTCGCAGATCTTTTGAACGAGTCCGTCATCAATTAACATTTTTAAATAGCAATATGGGCCACATTGCAACTCATTTAAAAATTATTTTAATTCTTTACACGATGGTAAAAAGAGATCCATGTACAGATGAAAATCCATGTACTGGTTTTCAAGTCATGGGGTGAAAGAGAATTATTTAAAACAAAAACATTGCTGGCTCTCAAACAGCGTGAAATAACCTGTTAATTTTGCTTCATTAATTAAAATTGCTTTATTCCGCCCTTTTGTCCATGCATTGAATGAAAAAATTAAATTATAGCAGCAAATTGAGAGCTCTCAATTTATGAAGAATCAAGAAAGAATTCTTATGAAGCGGTGAGTTTAGGCCAAAAGATATCCAGCTCAGAGCTAGGATTGTATTTGTTTTCAAAGTCACCTAATTTCAAGTAAAATCAAGCCCCATTTCGTGTTAATATAATACATCCAGGTATATGATGTTTGCGTTTCTTCTTGAAATGCTTAAATAAATATTTAAACACTGGATGTCACATCAAAGTGTTGGTAATAAAAATTACTGTTTGAATAATGTCACAAGACATGGTGTTCCCATTTGAAAAAATTGGGAAAACATTTCTCTTCACCATCGTCTAAGCGCTTAAAAAATGAAAGCTGCCAACAAAAACAAGATACATGAATTTTTCTACGTCGACTTGATTCAAAGTGAAACGTTTTAATAAACTAAGCATTCTAGATCACAATATGTAAATAAAAAATAAATGGCATTATGTGTCAAAAGGCGACCAATGGGACATTGTTCTCACAATGGTATTTTAAATCAAAACACATGAAAAATATATATGAAAATATATACAGTAGTGGTCAAAAAAATAAGAGTGAAGTGATTTTATTCAAGTTATTTCATAGCATTTAATGTGCAGCACATTTAAAAAATTAAATTTATATTTTTAGTTTATAATACCACTCTCTAAAGGAAAAAACGCCTTTAGTTTAAACTTAAGTATATTTTATTCAAAGATATAAATACATAATAAATTCCAATGGATATTAAACATGGACAAAAAAATAAGAGTATATATAGGTATTTGACATAGAAAGCCGCGAATAAAAATAACTGTTACAAATCCTGGTAATATTATTACTACATTATTACTACATTAGTACTTTGTAGAATAGCCTTTGTTTTTAAGAACAGCTTCGCATCTCCTTGGCATAGAATCGATCAATTTTCTGCAAGTTTCTCCAGGGATGGAATACTATGCTTTCTTAACTTCTTCCCACAGCATATTTTTGTTTGTCGATTTTTTTACAAGCAGTTCGGTTTCTTTACTCTTCCCAAAGATTCTCAATAGGATTTAAGTCTGGTGACTGCGAGGGCCACTCTAAAACTGATATGATTGCTTATAAACCACTGATTGACTGTGCGTGCCGTATGTTTGGGGTCATTATCTTGCTGGTACACCCATCTTAACGGCATATTTTCTTCCGCATAGGGTAGCATGACTGTTTGCAAGATGTGCAAATAAATTTCTTTAGCCATAGCTTCTTTAATTCTAAATATGGGGCCCACTCCATTATAAGAAAAGCAGCCCCACACTTTAACATTTCCTCCGCCATATTTAACTGTACCAATAGTATTTCTTGGGTTGAATTCCTCATTCTTATGTCTTCGTACATACAATCTTCCATCTGATCCAAAGATATTTGTTTGTGTTTCGTCACTGAAACGAATGTTGTGCCAATTTCGTTGATAGTTTGGGTTCCAATTGTCTCGAGAAAATTTCAATCTTTGCTGTATATTTCTCTTACTTAGGAGTGGAACTTTTCTGGCAACTCTACCATACAATTTTCTTTCTTATAAGCGTCTTCTTATTGTGCGGGTACTAACGTTTAAGCACAATCTCGTTTTTATAGTCAAATAGAAAAGGGTTTTTACCACGGAGTTTTTGTGTTGTTTTTCTCGGACTGCCTCTCCTTTCTGGTGCTTTTTCTGTTAAATTTTGGTCTTTTAAAACCTTTTCAAGTAAAACCGGGGGGTCGTTTCAGTGCGTTAGCAATGATAACGTATGTCTTGTTTTGACTTCTCAACCTCAAGTTTTTCACACCTTTCTTCAGGTGTACAATGCTTTGCTGCTTTGCGCGACCAATTAATTATTCACTATAGCCTTGAGTACTATGTGTGAAATTGTCTAATATTTACTGTATTCTTCACGAAATTGTCATGCGAATAGCAATGGGTATAAAAGAAAAACACTCTTATTTTTTGTTCAGTCGAATTTGGCTCAAACAGTAAACAAGTTTTTGTGTTCGGAAATAAGAAACATGAAATTGGTTTACAACACTCCAGCAATGAAGCCTAAAGGTGTGTGCACACGAAGTGAATTAATTTATTTTATCTGATCAAGAACTCACGGGATTAATTGAATGTTGGTGAACTTTGTTTGGCACTCTTATTTTATTGGCCACCACTGTATGATGTACCAGTTTCGTAAGTTGTTATACTTCTTGTCAAACAGGAAGTGAATAAAAACTGATGACAATGTCAATAAATGTCATTATTTTATAAAACAAAAAAGTGATCGCGGTGAGTCATTTTATAGAAACACCCTGTACAGGACATATTCATGCAGTTTCATTTTCCCCGAAAAGTAAACCGCAAAGGAACGCCTCGATGCCTTTTAATAGCAAGGCCGATCCGCCGAATTGCATCGGCAGCCATATAATCTACGCAAATGTGATGAATTGCCCGACATTACGTAAACCCATGGCGAGTCCATGGCGAAGCGTTTACGGTGCCTATAATTATATCTTAAGTATAGACTATTTGCCTAATCGCGGACAAATGCGAATGCTAATAGTAAATAAATTATTTCAGTCACGTCACGTTGCTTGATGAACGGCAGATATAAAGGTGACATTTCGAGATGAGCCGGTGCTTCAGTTTTCCCTTCTCGCGATTTCGCAATCAATCACGGATTATACAACAATAGAAACTCGTGTGTCCCGCGCTTGAAAAACGAACGCGAATGGAGGAATGGAATTAAAAGACGGCGTGCAGGAGGATATAGTACATCGTGCCGTTATTATTAGCTTTATATTTTGTAAAAAATTGTCAGAGCGGTACTTCTTCACTCTTCCGTTCAGGGATAAAACTGAAAATATATTTGGATTTTTAGTACCAAATTAAAATACTTCTGGGTGCGTGTGGCGAATGTGCAGGGACCGTATATGAGAAAACGGTGCGACATGCGACAGAAGAGTTTCTAAATTATTGAGAAACGAATCCACTAACTTCATTTATGTATACTACTGATCAAATTTGACCCGGACTGGTCCTAAATGGACCAACCGCGCTCGTAAACCGAATCGGTAAATTTTCTTTTCTAGGTTGGTACAACCTTCGTTGACATTCGTGTGAAGTTTGAGCGGGATATGTAAATTAGTGTGTTTGGCAGGCATTTGTTTACGACGCGAAAAGTTTGGCGATTTTTAGTTTACTTGAAATTTTTCGTTTCCAATGGAATGACGGCTACGGAATCATTGATAATGTTGCAGAAGTGTTTTGGAGAGTCCACTTTATCGAGAACGCAAGTAATTGAGTGGCATAAAGCATTCAAAAACCACATCAAAGTCAGTCGAAAATCAAGGTGATGCTCATCGTTTTCTTCGATTACCGTGGTATGGTTCACCATGAATTCATTCCAGAGGGTTAAACGGTCAATAAGGAATACCTACTACTTCGCGGTTTTGAGGCATCTACGTGAAGCAATTCGTCGTAAACGGCCGGATTTGTGGGCAGACAATTCATGGATTTTTCACCACGATAGTGCGCCTTCACATTCCAGCCTGATTGTAACTGAATTTTTGGCCAAACACAAAACAAAAATCATCGCTGAGCCACCGTATTCTCCAGATTTGGTTCCCTATGACTTTTTCCTGTTCCCGAAATTCAAATATCCGCTCCGGGGAACGCGCAATGAATCGATTGAAGCCATAAAAAAGTAATTCGCTGAAGGAACTAAAGGCCATCCCGGCTGAGGCCTATAACAAGTGTATGAAAAATTGGATTAACCATTGGCATGCTTGTATTAGCTCAAAAGGAGCCAATTTTGAAGGCGATAATAAAGAGTTTTATTAAAATACATAAAAGTACATAAAAATATTGTTTTTTTTTCTAACCAGTCTTGGTCAAATTTGATCAGAGGTAGTGTACACAGTCAGCCACGAAAATTATCATCACCCACTTAAGAAGGTTGCTTAAATTTTGATAATTTTTGCACTACAGTATTGATTTTTTTGCTTTTGGTAGGATTACAACAGTGTGAAATTCTAAGTCTAATAAGCCCAAGTTGCGCTGATTTAAAAAAAAACTATGAATAACTCTAAATAATAATAAAAATGTTAAATCTTTTTCGTGGTTCATATGGATTCATATCAAAGAGATTTTCAAAATATTTTCAAATGATTTGATGTTATGAAAAATATGTATTAATAAGTCGAAAATACCAAATCATAAATGGAGACTAGGGTTAAAATTTACCCTAAAAATTTAAAAAAAGGGGAATAAATTTTTTTTTAATATACCAGGTACCACAGGATGATGGTATACCTTTCTTTTCCTTTTTATTTATTGAAACAAAAAGTTTCATTTACTGCCCTCCAAAAAGCATTGTGCTTTTTGTTTGAATTGTGGGTACCAACACGAATATATTATCCTGCTAGAGATATCTCTTCTGAAAAGACCTCTTCTTATGACTTATTTTGAAACTTTGTCTAAAAATACCGTTTTCTTCTCTTCCCACTGTAACTTATCGGAAGTTGAATTGAAGTCCTATTTTTCTCTTTCAGATGCCCAGTGCAAGCAAGCGCTTCTTGATTTGACAGTGACTTTTTCTGTCATGATTCTTAAATGGAAAGTTTTCACTAAGTAGGTACAGTCACCAGTGGAACTGGCTGAACATGCTTTTAGTTGTGACTCTCCAAACTACAGAAGATATCACTTGGTTTCAAAAGTTTCGGTGTATGATGATAGTTCTGTTTACCAATAGAACTCACCAGGTGAAACAAGAATGACTACCTGACAATTACACCTTCATTGATATAATCAAAATGTCGAAGTATTTTTGAGAAGATCAATAAGACTTTATTCATCCCAGATGGAGATGTTTGGTTTTAGATTGGTACGTTGGCGAAACATTAGTTCCCAGTTGACTCTTTCGTTGATATTATTAAAATGTTGAGGAAGTCTTAACAATGTGTTAAGACTTTATTCCTTCCCTATAGAAATGTCAATTGATTTCCACTTATCAGTTTCTGAAACATGCCTGCCAGTTGATTCCAGAAAGTTTTGGTAGTGGTTCTACTCTGTGATCCACCAGTGGTCTTCACTCATTATACATAAAGAGAATGAGTACCAAACAGCGACTCCTTTTGTGAAGTCAAATTAGGACGACCTTGAAGGCTATTTTGTTCGACGGAATCATCAATTTTCATGGTCACTAAGGAACAGAAAGGGAAGGCATTTTTATTACGTAAAAACTGACGCTTCTACTACATAAAAGATATAAGCATAACAACACCGCGTATAAAAAAAATAAATGGGATCTATTTAGTTATAAATACATTAC
The DNA here is from genome assembly GCA_029963805.1 of Aromia moschata. NCBI lineage: Eukaryota > Metazoa > Arthropoda > Insecta > Coleoptera > Cerambycidae > Aromia > Aromia moschata. The sequence goes on along the minus strand of JAPWTK010000022.1, from coordinate 1,265,084 downwards.
CACAGAGCGCGTGGGATCATAAACCATTACTGTTATTAATTTTTCCAGCGCAAATGTAGCAAATTAAGGCAATCAGCGGCGCTGAAAAAAACCGAACGTAAAAAGTTGACCTTTAATAGAACAGCTAATGTTCCTCATTGGTAATTGTCAAGGTCGGTAACGGACAGAAGAGGTTCTAATCACGACTTTACCCTATTTAGATCAATCTTACTGCGTGACATCGTGCGACCGAGCTACACACGATCACAATGACTTTATCATGATACACAGCGTAATTATAGAAAGGTATCAGTGCGATGATTATTTCGTGGTGTCGGAATGAACACTCTTACTGACAGACGAGGAAATACCATAAATTCATCCAGCATAACGCTGTCGTTTACCCAAGAATGGTGTACTTTATGTACTTTCTTCGGGAATGGACTCATACTGACAATAACGCATGACCAAAGACAGAATTTTAATTATTAAAAGTTAATAATAATATATAAACTACTATCTTCAAGAATTTAGTTAATTCTCGACATACAGGGTATCTACTTTTATTTATGTATTAAGGTAATACATTTTTTTTGTTTTATGGGGTTATAAGGGAAAACTGCTTTTCCGACTCTATCGTGCCATGGCCTCCTACAGTTTTATTTTTATACCCCCGAAATTCTATATGATCATTTGGCGATCATTTTATTTAAAATCTGAATCCATAGAGCTAATCAAGACTCCTCAAAACCCCTATTGCAAAATTTTAACAAACATACAAAGGAATTGTTTTTGGGGATATTAGACAAATAAAGAAGCACTTATTTAGCCGATAATTCGTATAATGTACCCAGACTTCATCAGGGCTGTCTCACAACTATAGTAGACAAAAAAAATGTTTTATCTACCTGTATATTTTTCTTCAAATTCGGCATATAGAGGTTTTGAGACGTCCTGATTAACACTATAGATTCAGACTTTGAATAAAAAAATTGCTAAATTGTAATATTGAATTTCGCGGTACAAAAAATCATGGGCTGGATCTCAATCGATGCTCGAGTCAGAAGAAGCAGATTTTGAGGCCATTTAAAATGAAAAAAGAGGTCGATCTCTTATCTTGAAAAAAATTGGGATTATATTGATTTGCATATAAATAAAAGGAGACTTTGAACAGTCATGTAACAGTTTTTGAAGGTTTAAGCAACAACTTAAAAATATCATAATAATATAATGTCAGTGTATGAGTTGTCATGTAAAATTTTTTGAAGGAGTGACAAAAAAATTCAAGTACATCCTTCTGTTCTTGGTTTAAGCGCTTCTTAAATTTCAAGTTGATGTCTTAAAGCGTTCTCGGGTTAGCACAATAAAGATTAACAGACATACAGACAACTTTTCGCTCAGACCTAAAATCCCGACGTTTCAGGATATTTTAGACCATATTCAGGTAAACACAAATTTTCAAAAACTTTTTTTATTGATATACTTCCACTCCACTACGTCGATGTGGAAGCAAAACGAACAAACACGCACCTGCCGTCGCCTTTACTTACATTAAACGGTTGCGTAATAGCATTCAAACGTTTTCGACATAGCTGAGCGACAACTATGCGAAACATTTGAGATCTCCCGGTGAAAGATTACCTCTATTACTGTGTTAACACTCTGCTGATCGTGTTATAGATATAACGTCGCTCTGGTTTCGACAGACGCCGATAAATCGCGTCTTAAAAGGCCTCGGAGATTTCATTGCGGTTCATCGCTTCGCGTAAGACGGGTGATTTATCCGTAGAATGGATTTTACAGGCTACAATTTTGAGAAAGCTATGCTCAAATTAATGATATTTATCAGTTCCTGCAAACATTCTGATCTCGATGAAACTCTTTTTAAATATATCTATGTATTTCTTCATTAATATATCTAGTAGTTGTGAAAACAAAAATATCCGTTTTAACTAGTTCTAAAAGACATAGCACACGACAAATGTGGTTCAAGAGAGAGATTTTACATAATATAACAACATAATTATCACAATTACCATGGGGTGGATAATAGATGTTCAATATTAATTACACCGGCACACAAAATAAAAGTCACTTCTTATGTATTTTGATGCGCTAAATATGAATCCGATGTCCGTCTTGCTCCATTGCCTAGGTGTTTTCCACAAAACCCCAATTTTGGGTCAAAATTGACCAAGAAAATACCACAGTCTATTTTTTGTACCGTTTACTCCAGATATATCATTTCCGGAGTATTTTTAACCACAGAAAAGGATTCCGTAGGTCGAATTTACTCGTGACACTTTAGTAACCCAAAAAAAGTCCAACTATGGGTCAAAATGGCCAAAAAAAATTCCAAAGTAAAATGAAATGATTCTACACTGGTTGTTTCGGTTTGGTAAAGAATTCATCCACTAAGAACTATTTTTTATAAAACTACTCTTCTATAACGTACCCAAATAAACAATGTCTTCAATTCCTACTTTGAAAATGATATGTCGTAAATTGAAAATAGAATAGAAATTGTAAATAGAATAGGTTTAAAAGTCTTATTTGCTAAAATGTATCCAGAAATTGGGGTTTTGTAGGAAATTGAATAATGAGGAGTAAATATGGATTATAGAATCCTTCACAGCGGTTGAAAATACTCCGGAAATAATATACCCGGAGTAAACGGTACAAAAAAATAGACTTTGGCATCTTTTTGGTCAATTCTGGCCCAAAATTGGACTTTTTTGGGTTAATGAAGGGTCAGAAGTAAATTTGGACTACGGAATTCTTTTCAGCGGTTAACAAAACTACGGAAACGATATATCTGGCATGAACGGAACAAAAAATAGACTTTGGTATTTTCTTGGGCAAATTATATCCAAAATTGGATTTTTTGTGGAAATCTGGAGAAAAACGTACATCAGATTGGTATTCAGCGTGGTATTGATTGGTATCAAAATACATAAGAATTGGGATCGGACCTCGGGATGCTATACACAGGGTGCTTTACGGAGTGTGGCCTATTAAAGGTTTTGGAAGAACTATAAATAATAGTGTGCTGAAGATACGTATCTGGGGGTTTGGGGGTTTTCGGGGAAACTCTTAACATCTAAAATGACATTCCATTCCAGAAACTGCAAACTTTTCTGGAATGAGCTTATTAAATTCAGCTCTGCATTATTTATAGTTCTCCCAAAACGTTTATTAGGTCACTCACCGTGAAGCACCCTGTATAACACATTGCAAACAGTTACATACATATAATTTTTGAAATTTTGGAAGTTCTAGCAGCAAGAATAAAGTTAATGGTCTGATACCTAACAATCGATACGTCTAATTGATTAACAAGAACATTTTTGCATCAATACACATAAGTAGATAGAATAACAAAAAATGTTCCGTATTTCTAATGCTATAAAACATTTTTAAACGTATACTATAGCTTTTTTAATCAAACGGATTTGTTTGTCTTCAATTGGTTTAAATAACAAACGAAATCAAAAGAGTTTAGTATATCGTATTACATACCATTTTTTATATGATACACTTCTCGTTCTAAGGACTAGCGCAGGTGGCCTGTCTTATTCTCCCACTACCTTCGATGTGTATGCCTTTGCTTTTTATCTGTCGTCTCACTCTATTTGTACTTTTTCATAACTGGCCGTTATCTGGTGTACACACAGTGTATATGATCAGAACACAAAACACTTATATCTAAGGACAATGTCTAATCCAAGGTATGTAATGTTATAATCTATTACGTTACTAAATAATCTCGTTACAAGGCGATAAACTGAATACCATTTTTTTTTCACGTGTGTATTTGTACCGAAGACCATAACGACTGATTAATTGCCCAGGTCAGGTTTTCATTTTGCACCACGCAATTATTTCAATTATGCGAAAAATAAAATTATATATAATTATCTGTAACCGAAGAGGTTCTCTTCAGAGCCGTAATTAATTGATTTCGCTGTTGTAGTAGAGTGATGGATAGAAAATACTTAAAACCAGAGCGAGAACGGTAACTACACTTGGTTTGTCTGTAATTATGGATATATAAAATAGAAAACAAAAGTAATATAGGTACATATAAATTTATGTAGCATTTGAATACTACAAAGAGTTGTCGAATTTTTATACTTTATTATTTTACAGGTTAAGTATAATGCAGAATTTCCGCAATAGTTAAAGTAGATAAATTCTACCAAAAATTATTGGTGTAGGTTTTTGGAGTTTAAAAGGAAACTCATTATTTCTATTACTAATTCCATAAGATATATTTCTGCTTGAAAACTAGTTGTATTTCACTTTTAACAAGATATTTTAACTTTGTAGTTGTAACAATATAATCCAACTCAGATTTCATCCATAGATTTGGAAGAATCTAAACATTTGGGAGCACATTCCCACAATATCTAAATATCATGTACCACAAGACCCACATTGTCTAAAGTTCCCACATTGTCTAAAATTTTCAATTAAATCCACTTTGTGCCTTTGTCTGATTCTCGAAATTCTCGTGAGTTATAATTTCCAGTAATTCCCACCATGTCTAAAGTACGACATTGGCTGTTTTTCTACGCGGTCAGTATAAGATAACACTGTTATATAATATAACATAATATGATCGTTTATACATAACTCCTGAGAGATAGATGTCGTGGGAATTGTATTTTTTGTCAGTTTTAGCTCATGAGAACTAAACTTCAAGATAATTAAATATTATATGACTTTACTATCGACATACAGAAAGGGTATTCAACCTTATAAAAATATAATTCAAATATATGTGAGGTGATGTTTTAGATCCCGTGGAAAATGTGGGGATTAGATGTGAGAACTAGATATTGTGGGGTTTTTATATCTATATAAACCAGCAGATGTTCACATAACACATCATATCAACATTTTAAGTAATATAAATGTGTTAGATTCCATGTTTTATTCTCATGACGCCTAATTCCCACAAGGTTTAATTTTCACATAGAGATAATTCCCACCACAACTAAAACAGGTAACTTAGTGGCAATTTTTGTAAGATGTCAGTATAAAGTCTTTCTGTAAGATTGTTACAAAGATATTATTACAAAATTTTATTATTTGTGTATATACCCAACTCGTATATAAGTCGTGAAACTTTGATGTAGTGGGAATAGGATGTTCTATGAATTAAATGTTGCAGAATTTTAATAGCGACATCACAGGGGGTACTAAGATTTAAAAAAATATATAGAAAGTGATATTTTAGATTACGTGGGGAAATCATGAGCTTTTAAGTGGGAACTAGACATTGCGGGATGAATTTATCTCAACAACTCTCAGCAACTGTCCACTTAAAGGGTTATCTTGATTTTATGTTACACAACTGTGCTATGCATACTCTGTTTATTTTACACTTCAATTTTTAGGAGCCAAATCGCCCATCTATAAAACATTTTTTTTATAAAACCTCCCGACCTTGTAGGCTTTAATTTGCTCTGAAAAATCTAATGGATATTGTCCTAGTCTAGGACTAGAATCTACGCAAATGGGGACCATTAACGCGATAAGTTCGCATGTGGCTAGTGTGGCTTGGAGGAGAGAAACAGTTTCCATAACTGCTATCCGCGATAATCGTGCAGTAGCGTAGCACGGTAACAAGGCAAAAAAGCCGAGATAGCGCTCGGGTAACCGGGGGCCTTATCTTCGCGGCGAAAGATTTTTTTAGTGGTGCACACCTAGACGCTCCATAACGTAATGAGTCAATTACCGGTATCCCATCAGATAAGACAATGCGGTCCACAACACTACTCCAATAATTACCAGGCGCTGCTCTGATACCTGCAAAATTTACATAAACACGATTCACCCGATTCATTATCGTTACGCGGTGGAACATGTCTCTATTGCGGCGAACTGGCTCGGGTGGTGAGCTAGAAAATTCAGTCTCTGGTTACGTGTAACAACGATGTCTTTAATTCTGTTGATGTTTTTGAAGGTGTTCCCCAGAGTAGTACTTTTGGGCCTCTACTGTTTCTCATTCGTACGACTTTTCAAGTTCGAAATACAGACATGTCTTATCATCTAACAGGAGCTTAAATATGCATGCTATAAACGTACATATAGGAAGAGTAACGAGTCATCCTAAAAAAAAAGTAATCGAAGTTGGTCGAGCAAAAAAACACGTATTTCTATTATATGTTAAATGTATAACCGTGTTTAATTGTCAAGGCTCTAGAGCTAGAGTCAAGTGAGCTAGAAAATGCAGTCTCTAGTTACATAGAACAACGAGGTCTTTATTTCTATTGATGTTATTGAAGGTGTTCCCCAAGGTAGTACTTTTGGGCATCTACTGTTTCTCATTCATACAACTTTTCAAGTTTGAAATACAGACATGTCTTATCATCTAATATGCATGTTATAAACAAATATAAAGGAAGACCAACCAAACCATCCATAACAAAAACATCATCAAAGTTGGTCGAGAAAAGAAAGACGTATTTCTACTCTCTCTTTAAATTTATAACCTTATTTAATTGTCAATGCTGTTACATCATGCGACAGCCATTATTTATTTTGAAATTGTGACTTATGAAGCTACTTATCAAAAGTTTGACAACAATAAAGTTTAGTTTTAAGCTTCGACGTAACAGCTACTTCCATCTCTCTCATTCGTAGCCAGAGATGATTTTTGACTTTTTTTTCACGTAGTTGTAGCTTAATGTTTAAGGAACAATATCGTGAAAAAAAATTCCTCTAATTCTACAGAAGTTGTTTAATTTTTCAATTGTTTATAAAAAAAAATAATTATTTATAAAAAAATTACGGTTTTTTGAAAATTTTGCATATTTTGCATCTGATTCTACATATTTCTATGTATACATACTTAAAATTTCATCAATTTCTATCGTATATTTTCAGAGATATTACATTTTCAAGAAAAAGGCGTGTTAAAATTAATTTGTTTATAACATCGCCCAAAATATAAATTAAAAAAATAAATAAAAATTTTGGGTATTCCCGGCATATACACCTAGAAGATAGCGTAGAAAATAGATTGAAAATCGACACTTTATTTTTAGTGTCCGATTTCGCAAATTTTGACTGTATTATATTCAAATATCAGAGCAAACAACTTCTGCAAAATGTTGATTTTGACTTTTTTTCTTGGATGACCCTTTATATCTAGTTTTTCCTTAGCAAGACACAAAGAAATCTATTGCCAACACAGGTCTACAAAAAAAAAAGTTCTGTCTGCGATCAGACCCATCATTTCTATGTATTTTGAATTATATTTATTTATTGTAAATTAATTATATTTATCAAAAATCATTTTTCACTACATAATCAAAATCAGCAACCCAAAAAACTTAATAATATGCATTTAATATCAACTTTTTACTTTTTTAGTGAAATTTGACAGCTTGTTGGTAGCTGTCATTAAGTCGAAATTTATTCTTGACTTCATATTCGTGATCAGCGACCAAAAAAAAAAAACCAAAATAAAAAATTTTGTTACAAAATTTCCTCTATAAGAGTTTATGGGGGTTATATGGGGGTGGAGAGAAAAAATGATGCGGTAGAAAATTTTTTTTGCCAAATTTGGTTTCAGTGCATCAAAATACATAAGAAATGATAGATCTGATCGCAAAGACAGAACTTTTTTTTTTGTAGACCTGTGTAATTAACCTTACATTTGTAAGGATACATAGTTCTCGAATGAGATTATTTTACTATAGTACTATGAACTGTAAAAACAAAAACAAAAATGTGTATAGAATCGAAAACAGCAGCTTAGTAATCAGTCTGCGAAAACCCATGATAAAAACAATTTGATCTATTGACCTCGAGATCTAATCGTGGTAATATTGTGTGACGTCAATGAATATACAGCAACTCAACATCATTACTTAGTTGTCGTCTTATTCTGCTTGTTTTTTACTTCATCGCATACAATATATATTAGGGTGTTTCGTTTGAGGTGACTATTTTTTAACTCCATTGACGAAATATCATTCTAGACATATAAAAAAAAATCCCACCAAAGATGAGCTCTTAATTTTAATTTTAAGTACCTACTCGCTGAATGAATTTGAAAATTTCCCATTTAATTAACCCATAAAAATATATATTTTTTTCAATTATCTATGGCATCGCGACATTTCATGCTATTTAATTGATCATGGGCGAAAGTTGTAGAGAAATCCTTCCTCTTTAAAAGGTCCTACAGGTAGTTTACAATTTATGAACTATCTAGCCAATAAAAAAATTGCAAAGCCGTTTTTTTCTCAAAAATTATGTTTTTTTTTTGGATTTTTCTCCTACTAACTTTACAGTAAAATTGCATAGGACCTTTTTTGTAGAGAATTTAATTTCCTACAAAAAAAGTTTAATAACTGCTTGACGCACGACGAAGATCAACGACAATATTTATTACAGGTTGTCCAAAATCACCGCAAAAATAATTCAACATGTGCAAAGTCTAAAAGTCATTATAACTCTAATTAAATTCATTATCTAAGTACGTGAAACATAAAATGTAAAAAGATCTATTGTTAAATAAATTAGTTGATTTCAAAACAAAAAAAAAAAGAAATTTAATTCTAATTTTTTAATAAGTTGCGTGCTGCACAAACTTAAAAATATTGATATCATTATTATTTTTATTATTAAGATTAATTTCACATTGGTACCACAGTAATATTTTTTTCAGCTGTAATTTCATTACAAAGTACAAAAATCTCGATAAAATGGTGATATGAAAGTTTTCTCATGATTAATTGAATTCATCTCGGAAACTATTCGTCCTACGGTTTTAGCTTATAAGACCTTTTTTGGAGGAAATTCTCTACAAAAAAGGTCCTCTTTTACTGTAAAGTTAGTAGTTTAGGAGAAAAATCCAAAAAACCATGATTTTTGAGCAAAAAACGACTTTTTTATTGGCGAGATAGTTTATAAATTGTAAACTAGCTGTAGAACCTCTTAAAGAGGAAGGATTTCTCTACAACTTCCGCCCATGGTCAATTAAATAGCATGAAATAGATAGCATCGCGATGCTATAGATATTTGTAAAAATATATATATGTTTACGGGTTTATCAAAAAATGTGAAATTTTCAAATTCATTCAGCGAGTACTTAAAATTAAAATTAAGAGCTCATCTTTGGTGGGAATTTTTTTATATGTCTAGAATAATATTTCGACAAAGGATTTAAAAAAAAATAGTCGCCTCAAACGATACCGATCACCCTAAGATACAGGGGTTAGCGGGGACGGTCTATTCAACTAAAGCACTTGTGTTTTTCTGACACTTCCGATTATACCGGAAGTAGCTATCAACTTCCTTATTTTTAATGGAACACCCAGTATGTTAATGCATTTTTGAATTCCCCTCCTAATTTTAGGTTGATTTTGTTAACAATTCCCTATACCTATCTTCAGCAGTTTTTGAGATATTTTAATTTTTTTGAAAAAAATTAGGTTTTGTAGTATCCTATTGAAATGCTCGTCACCGATTCAAAACAAAAGTTATAGTAGCAAACTTTGGGCTGCCCTTGGACGGAGTATTAAGGTTTCAGGCGGTATGTAATTTGATGTTTTATTATTTACAGGGTGTCTAAAAAATCGAGTTCATTCTGATAAATTTCAACTGCTCAAAAATTAGTTTTCTTAAATGGAACACCCTGTATTTTATTGCTCTGTGTGATGGAGAATTGAGTGATCTTTCATTCTGTATTAGGATTCCCTATACCTATCTGCTACGGTTTTCTTGCTATCGAGGTATTTTTTCTTCGATACCCATAGTTTTCCATTTCATTAAATTACTTCTGACTAGCGGGCCATGAAAATAAAAACAGTGTATCATTTATATTAATTATTTATCATAAATAATGTTTTATGATAAAAAATATTTAAACATTAAATATTTTAAACGGTTTTGGAACTTACCATAGCCTAAACAATAAAACATTAAAAATAATAACTAAATATTAACAACAATAACTAAATATTAGACCAAATTGTTAATATTTAGTTATTATTTTTAATATGTTTTATTGTTTAGGCTATGGTAAGTTCCAAATTGTTTAAAATTATTTTAAAATGCTTTTATTCATTTTAAAATAATTTTATTTAGAGCGTGTATACCACTTTAAATGAACTTGATTTTTTTTCCATATTTTTGTAACATTGTTTATAATAAAAAATTAATATAAATGATACATTGTTTTTATTTTCATGGTCCGCTGGTCAGAAGTAATTGAATAAAATGGAAAACTATGGTGTCAAAAAAAAAATAACTCGATAACATGAAAACGGTAGCAGATAGGTATAGGGAATCATAATACAGAATGAAAGATCACTCAATTCTCCATCACATGGAACAATAAAATACAGGGTATTCTATTTAAGAAAACTCACTTTTGAGCAGTTGAAATTTGTCATAATGAATTCCATTTTTTAGAGACCCTGTAAATAATAAAACATCAAATTACATACCACCTGAAACCTTAATATTCCGCCCAAGGGCTGCCCAAAGTTTGCTACTATAGCTTTTGTTTTGAATCGGTGACGAGCATTTCAATAGGATACTACAATACCTATTTTTTTCAAAAAAATTAAAATATCTCAAAAACTGCTGAAGATAGCTATAGGGAATTGTTAACAAAGTCAATCTAAAATTAGGAGGGGAATTCAAAAATGTATTAATATACTGGATGTTCCATTTAAAATAAGGAAGTTGATAGCTACTTCCGGTATAACCGGAAGTGTCAGAAAAACACAAGTACTTTAGTTGAATAGACCGTCCCCGCTAACCCTTAGTTCCAAATTTTCAAAAATAAATTTCAATAGGAAGTTCATAAACTTTTAACGAACAGGTTAGCTGAATCACCCTGTATATATTATATTCTTAAATATAAACCTTAAAAACTACCCGTAACTATCCTTCACGTTATGTTTCCACGTTACTCCACTTGAGGACCGGTAGATAATTTTATTGGAAACCCGAGAAAGACTCATTTAACGAGCACATCTAAAACAGTAATTATACAAAATACCAGGGAGTAGCACGAACGTTATACCGTGTTTACGTTTGTAATATTGCTCTTTAATTACTTTTATTTACATACTGTATCTACATTTTTAGTGGCAAAGTAATATCGCTTACGCTAATGCATTAAAAACGTTTTTTATATTGCGCGCGTTGGAAAGCAATTAGAAATAAAAAGTCGTGAATAATAAACAAGCTGAGGGGGATTATTTATGAAAATAATTAAAAATTTTATTGCCGAGTGAAAGTTAATAAACCCAAATAACCATGTGTACACGAAGAAAAAGGATTATTCTTTGTATACAGACTTCTGAAAGATTAGAGGTCAACATTTAAAACAATTATAAAATTTACATTATATATATATAACATTTAAATAGTATAAATTAAACTAAAAACAATATTTATCACATTTTTTTATTGAATGAATGTTAAAAAATTAGTGTGATTTTTAAAAAATCTGAAAAAAAATATTTAAGTCTTTTGAATCGTAAGAAATTGAGAAAAAATTACTTTCTACCGATATTTATGAAAAAATAACTCCCACACCCAAGGGTGGAGCCGCCCTTAAACATCAGAAGGTAAGATATTTCCATACGAATCTGAGAAGACGTTCCAATTTTTTTTTATACAGGGAGGTAGACTCGACTCAGTCTCCACATTCCAAATTATTTTTTATAAAAACAACCTTCTGAAGGGGTAATGAATATTGGTAAAAAATGTAGTGAATATTGTTTTTAGTTTAATTGATACTACGTAAATGTTTCACTTTTTGGGTATTTTCAACCCTTAAATAGGGGTGATTTTCGAAAATTTTTAAAAAACTAAAAAACATGCTCATCTTGATTTTTCATGATGATACCTGCCAAATATTTTTTACATTTTTCTACGATTATCTAGCGAGGTCCAGAAAATGGGCTAAATTTGCGGTCACTCTATAACATACAAATACTGGATGACACAGGATAACGATATACCCCCCCCCCCATTTTGTTTCTTATACCATGAACACTTGGTACACAGGATATATCTAAACGATGTCGAATAAATCATACTAGTCTGTGAATCAATATGTGAATCTGGAGGCCAGAATAAGTCAATTGAACTATTGGAATTGTCTAAAAAAATACTTTAAAAAATCATATGGAGTGCTCATTTCAACAATTTCATTCATTACCTCTGAAAGATTTCACCTGATCGTCAAAACTAAATTTTTAATTTTCCAAATATTTTTTTTTAGTATTCGTAAGTTCTTTCCTCAGTTGTGCTAAAGGTATATTACCCTCAGAGTCAAAATCATCTATTTCCTCCAGTAATTCTTCTGATAATTCCCTTTCCTCGTTTTGAACAATTTCTGCATTGTCAAATTCTTCAAAAATATTATCTTCTGCTGCATAAAAAACCGTCATCAAATTGTATTGAAATATTATTCAGACCATAATTTTAACAATTTTCATCAGCATCAAAGTCAGATTTATCATTATCTAAACCATCCTCACTATCCCATATATGTTTTACATACCCTTCTCATTCTTTCTGTGTAAGAATTTTATTTATTTTTAACATCGTCAATACTACGAGTTGTGGCTATTAAATAACCGAACTGATGAACTTTTTATACGTTACCAATTACAGTAGTGACTTTTTCGCCTTCAATGTACTTCCCTTGCCGATTTCTACACCGCTCCATACGACTTTTCCATTGTTGAATTTCTGTCAGCTGGATCAGAACCTCAATCGCTTTTGAACCGCTTCCACACTTTCGACGATAAAAAACCACGATTCATCATAAGTAATCACCGTGTCTAACAAGCCCGGATCAGTGTCAGTATTGTTCAGAATGTCAGCGCAAATGTTCATTCTTGATTCCGTTTGCTAGGGAGTGAGGATTTTTGGCACCATTTTTGTTGAACGCATGCAAAATCTGGCGAACACGTTCTTTGTCGATTTTTATTATTTCAGCAAGCCCTCAGATGCTTAGACGACAATCTTCGCGGATTAATTTACCATTTTTTTCACTATTAAACCATTCAAAAACTTATGTGCGGGACAAGATTCATTCCCGTACACTTCATTATGTACAACATTGAATAAGCTTCTATAAAAGTTTTCCCCAGTTTAACAAGAAACTTGAGATTAACCCGTTGCTCCATCTGAACACTTAACATTTTTTCGACGCGTCACTGGTGCGTAGACTAATTCAAACGACTGCTACAGTCAAACTGAGCGACCCACTGGCTTGTCCAGTGAGCTCAGGGTGGGTAAAGTATCACCAGACACAGTTCTGTTCAAACTTATCGCGACACGCTCGCAACGCGCTGGTAGCAGCATCAGTTCGGTTCTTTAATAGCCACACCTCGTATGTATCAGACATGTGACAACAATATTTATCATAATTAATTAATCTACATTTACCGTATGGAAATCTATTGCTGCTACTTTATTTAGTAACACCCTGCATATTTTATTGTTGTAGCTGTTTTTAAAAAATAAAAGCTATGATATGAATGAGTATTGCTCTTTTTTTACGAGCATTTATATTTATACGAAATTAAAATTATACATTGATGTAAAAAAAACGAGTATTGTACGTGGGAAACTTTTGAGTTATAATAATAGATTCACATTTCTCTTTACTTTATGGAACACCCTGTATGTATTTCCACGCAATTCACATTTGAAATATACGCCGTTATTCGTCAAAATTCCTATATGTAATAATAAGTTCAGAACGTTTTTTTTTTTTTCTTCTGCCTCTAGGACTGACGGCTGACAACGCTTTATGCCCGTATCTCTCGTCGAACATCTTCGGAACCCCGGCGGTGAGCTAGAAGTGGCGCTATTCAAGCCTAAAATACGAGTGTGGGCAACAACTAATCTGATTTGCACATATCACAACGTGGAATTCAACGTCCACGGGGTCTTTCTATTTTCCCCTTCGTGCTTTTATAAAAATTATAGCCAACTGCCACGACTAAACTCAACAGACTGGCCTTATCTCGTTATTATATTGAATTTCAACAGGGCGCTTACAAATCTTTCAGTCGATGTACAGGGTGTTTCCAAAGTACTGGTAAACTGGACATTCTGGGCCGAAACGGGTTAAGTCCGTCTCTGGCATGAAATCCGTTTTTCCGATGTCAAATTTTGGTATGTATAATCATCTTAAATGGGACATTTATAAGTTCATCTCATCGTATTTATAAGGTATGTATGTATTATACGTCAGCGTCACGACAGTCGCAGATCGGAGGACTGCGTTGCGTTCTGCATTGCACGCACGCGTCTGCCGGCTCGCCGTCAGGTTTTTTGCCCCCTCGACCGCTTCCGACTTGACGTATCGGCGTACTTCTATGATAATACCGTCGCGTATGACAAACTCCGCATCGTACGCCCGACAATATAAATATCATCTCGGGACGTATATGCCTTCTCGGAATGCGTCTCGGGATTCGAGCATATTTTTTTGCGGGAATTATAATTGCCTTACGGCATACGTCACGGCACCGGCCATCTGGAACAGACCGACGGACGTTCGCGTTTCGCGATTTATGGCCGGTTGGATTTATGCCCTTTCGGTTTTCGACGTGGCGGTGAAAAAATAGAGACCTATTTAAAAAAAGTGGCAGTAGGGTGTAACATTCCACGAAACACGGGGCATCATCCCGAGTTTACTCACTTTTTTTACAAAACTGTGTTAACGGGGAATATTGTGACGCGAATGTGCTCGTGGAATCCACTTTGAGAAAACAATATGTTGTATCCTAGATTTACATACCGTAAGAGGCACTCTCATGCGTACATAGGTGGATATTAAATGCATATTAAATGATACATTTGTATGTCATAGTTAGAAGAATTTACTTGGACCGGGGCCTCTTCTAGCGTAGGGAGCGGAAATTTTAACTCAAACAGCCCTACCGATGCCTTTCAAAACAAACCGAATGCCTTTCATACGCCTGCGCTTGCGATTGGATCGCGATTGGTTCTCACCTCATGTTTACATCTACTTAACAAAGAAGTTAAATTCTCAATTGTCCTTCATTCGACTATGTACGCATTAGGGTGCCGCTTACTGTATACAGGCTGTCTGATAAAAAACGCCGCGAGCCATAACTCCGTTATTTGTAGCCTGATGTTAAAAAACAAAAAAAAACAGATGGAATGGCTCTAAATGAACTAGGTATAAGGGAGACTACTGCAGTATATTTCACAAAAAAATAACCTAATGCAGAAATGACATAAAGTAGAATGCGAAAAAAGACTGGGACGCGGACGGTGAAATGACATTTATTTGCTTTGTTGTTTTATTTTTTGTTTTCCACGGCATACGTGATTAGATTAGTCAAACTACGTTTGGTATCAGTTAGTCGGCAGGATGCCGATTGCGATAATGACAAACATTTGGCACTTTTTCTGCAATAAATGTTTCACAAAAGTCAATTTGTTATACATCGTTGGATTTATAAAACAAATTTGCATGATAATTTACAAAAAAAATCCTATATTGCCATTTGAAAAAAAAAAGTTGACTATAGCGTTTCATAAAACTTCACTTATAGTTCTTTTAGAGCCTTTTCATATGGTTTTTTGTTTTTTTTTTAACATCAGGCTACAAATAACGGAGTTATGGCTCGCGGCGTTTTTTATCAGACAGCCTGTATACCACAGCCACTCAAAATAAAAAAAGTTGCAGCGAACCCCAGGGGATGGGGTCAGAACCTCAGGACAATTGATCGTGTCAATTTTTCTTTATGGGTGAAAAACTGTCACCACGTGGAGGTGTCCTGGTTGCAAAAACACGAAAGAAGAACACAGAGAGCTTCATTTCAAGACAAACTATCTGAAATTCATAGAAACAGACTTGAAATTCATAGAAGCAAACTTCATAATAACATTATTGCTTCAAGATTGAATGTTGATCACGATGAATGGTAACAGTGATGTCTCGGAGCATCAATTAGAAATTCTACCAACATGATATTTTCCCATCGATCATTAGATTTTAAAAATCTGATTTCAGATTTGGAATCAGCAATCTTAAAACTCTCCCACAACACTTGAATGGATCATTTCTATCGAGTTTACATTGATATAGAAAGTTTTGCTCCAAAGTGGTATAATTTAACATTGGCGTTTTATTTAACACAGGTTTCAAGGTTCTTCATCTCCTCAGTGGGATCCAACACCGAAAAATACCTGGCAATGTCATTATTTGTGTCAATCATGATTTTCCTTAGCCTCTTTATTATATTAACTATTGTGTTTCCTCCCTGTCTAAAATTTTTTTCGCCCATAAAAAAAAATTACACGGTCAATCATCCCGGGGTTTTGAAAGTTCGATTTGGCGTAAAAAAAATACTCGTAATCGAATTCGTACCCTGGGATCAGCTCCAGATTTTTTTTATTTTGTGTGGCTCTGTAATTTATAACCGATATTTTTCATAGTTAACGTAATACTGAAAAAAAAGACAAACTTGATAAATATTCAATCTACTCCCAAACAAAAAACAATATACATTATATTTTTATACGAAACAAATCAGAAAATATATTTTAAAACTATTTAAGGGAGTACACCACCTTAGAATAGCGCTTTCGAAAAATCGATATTTTTTTTGATTAAAATGGATTAAAATTACGTGGAAAAGTTTTATGTATGGGAGCAACCTGTAAGGGCTCGAATTTAGAATCTAGCGCGATCCCTTTCGCTGCTCTAGGCGAGCCCAATCTAGGTACCGTTGTTGGTATCGAGAATTGGACAGAGAGAACATCTGTCCTTGTCTGATGAAGCAAAAATAGGCCAGGATCGATCCACAATCACTAAGAAAAGAAAAGCAGGAGAAGGAGGTCAATTTCAAAGGTCAATTATATGGATAGGCATTGCAGATTAAAACTTTAAACGCGTTTTTCTCGAAGCGTGAAATTTCAAGTCGGCCAGACCAATATCTCGAACAATTTTTATTCGATTGGTTTCAAATTTTAACTGAATATTCAAAACTAGTTTCTCGACAAGCGTAGGATTTTTTTTTGCTATATTGCATAGATCAATTGTTATTAACAATTTTCGAGCGATTTTTGTTCGTTTTTTCGCACTATTTTTTCAAAGGCACGCCATATCTGCAAAAATAAATTTTAAAAAATCCTACGTACTGTCGAGCCTGACATCATACTAAATCGAAATTTTCCTGGCTCATCGCTCTATCTTTAAATTTGCAGGAGTTATCGGTCCTGCCATGGAGCCATAAAAAAAAAGATGCCTTGGGAAAACCAGTTAGAAGCCGCCATTTTGTTTCTGAGAGCTCTAAAAAAAATTTCAAACACCACTTCAATACTTGTACAATAGCCGAATTTCGATATCTTGTTTAGTTTCTTTGAAAAAAAAATCCCAAAATTTGCTTGATTTTTTGGCCTCTAGGGTGGTGTACCCCCTTAAATATGTGAATTTATAAAGGGTGTTCCCTTAAAAAAAATCATGTTTATGTTCTATCTCGAACACGTGTCTTTCATTATGTTTTTTTTTTCATATCTCCAAAAAATAGCCAATATAAAACCAATAATCCTGTACCTGTGCAGTGTAAGGCGAATTACACAATCCTTCATATATCCCAAGCATTCGCAATGAAGTATTCTACCTACGGTTGCCGTTAAAAAAAAATAGTCGTCGAGACATTGAACGCATAGGTAGCATGCCATCGCCTAGGCCTACCAAGATGACGTACAACTGCAATGAAAAGCCAACGGCGGCGGAAGCAGAGGTGCTCAAAGCATACGCCGAAGCATGTAGTCTTTCCATACGCGTACCGCCGACAATCGCACTAGCCGTTTCCTATCATCTAGTTCACATGGCACGCTGTGATCGCATTGGCTGCCTATATGCGATCGCAGTAACCGATGCAGTTAGATGCAGATTGGTGGCACATCGACAAATCTGTAGATTGTAGAACGCCGAGGTTATAGTTGGCTACGAAACTATATTTACTCTAAGCGCAAAACACTAAATAACCAGAATATATTATGAACAATTGTTTCAGCATCTAGTAGCATTTAGACAATGCCCTAATTTACCCTACTTGCGTATACGACAAGGAACGTTGGAAGAAGCGCAAAAAAAGCCTGCAGTGAGCATCTCAGATCGAGAGCAGTCCAGACTAGCACAATACAGAGGTGAACTCGGGAGTGCGGTCGGGAGTCGCTCGAGAGTGCAGACATGGTGTTTGTGATTTATTGTGTTTACAATCTACGATAATGATGTAGTAAATTTGAAATACGATCCTGTCCATTCGCTTACCTCTCAGCCTGTCTCATTTTGAAGTGGCGTTTTGTGGTGTTGGAATTTTTATTTCTACTATAAGTTTTTTTTGCCATTTACATACCTCACCACTAGGTATTCCAAAATATCGATTAAAATACGTCTTTACAAGAAAAAAAATAAAAAAACCACGCGGTTAAAATACGTATTTTTTAAGAAAAAAATAAAATAACGCTCCTAAACTATGTTTTACTGTATTTTATGTAAAGTTGAAAACTGAAGTTACAGTCCAAATTTGGACGATATATTGTTCCGTTTTAACTGTTGCTACTGGAAAAATTAACTTTAACAAATTTTTGTTCTAAATAATTTAACGGTCTGTTAGCTTTGTATCAAAGGTAATAGAATTTAAAAGCGTGACGTGACGAGCGTGACGGAAGTAGATGACGAGTTTGTAGTGTTATTCCCATCCAAAGATGGCCGCCATGTTAGCGCAACGGTTATCTGGCTGGTCAGGTGTGCCTGTAGAAGTTTGCCTTTCAAAAACTAAACAGGCTTCTGTTATTCCATGGGCAGTTCTTAGAAAGCGAAACATTATAGCTTACTCACTTTTTCAAAGACTTAGTACTCAATTTTGGTTTAATTTATCTGACACATAAGATCATTGGGTACAAGAAAATCAATCACTGATTTCAGGTAATTCCATTCACGTAATACGTTAAAAGTTTTGGATTAGATAAAAGTAAGAGGATAGAGCGAAGAAATCGCGCATGAAGACGAAACTTGGAGGCAGAGGTTACGCGCGGTTTCCTTGTCAAGGAAGCCAGTATACTCCAAATAAGCAATCGCGCGTGAGCCAGTCATTTTTTGACGAAAACGGACGCCAGTCGGCACCCATCAACATTTACGACTGGTCGCAGTCACTTTTGCTTGTATTCTCGGTGCGTTCCATAAAAAGAGCGCTGCTGACGTCCACGTGCAGGCTTCGTTGTAAAAACGTATGCGTGCCGCGATAGCTCCTTGTGTGCCCGCTGAAGCAATCACTGGTGGCACATAAATTAAATTTATTTCTGGATTACCTGGAAACCGTTAATTTTTTTCTAGGCGCAGTGGCTCGATTCAGCGGCTAGCCGAGGCAAGAAATAAAGTAAGGCGACCCGTTCTCGCTTATGCTCGCTTAGTATGCGACGTTTGGACACCGCAGGAATTTTCGAAATACGCATAACCAAATGAAAATTAACTTTCCGTGAATTGCCGTTTGCTTTCCGATTTGTCGCGGGGATGGCGCGCCTTGCGTATCAATGAGTCCGGTGCATTCCGGAGAGTGTTTTTCTGTTGCTTTATGGGCGCTTTAGAAGACGGGAATTCATAATCTAAGTAGACGTCAGGAGGCCGACAAAAAATTGCAAAAAGATACGTGCAGATTGAGAAGCTTTAACTGCTTAAGTATTGCTTAATTGGAATTGCTAATGGAAAGTGGGGTATGAAGACTTAATATTGTGTCTAAGACCTGAAGATTATTTCTAAAAGAAATATTTAAAGAATTATACGAGGTGTGTAAATTAAAAAAAAAGAATATCGTCTCCTTCAAAATCTCCTTCCTTGGGAAGCCACACAGCGCTGGAGACGGTTCTTCCATTCCTCATAGCAGTGCTGGAACTCATATACTGGCATATGGTCCCAAAATTCCCCCCCCTGAAGTGAATTTTCAATCTCGGGAAGAGAAAAAAAGTTACAAGGACTCAAGTCAGGCGAATAAGGAGGCTGAAGGGCAACAGGAATGTTGTTACTGACGAAAAATTCGTTTACTGGCTGTGTAACAAAGGGCATTGTTACATTGTTTCACACGTATGACCCTTTTTCGAAGTTTTTCAAGAACCTCTCTGTAAAAGTGTTGATTTACTGTTTGGCCTGGAGGCACAAACTCTTTGTGGACAATTCCCTGGCTATCAAAAAAGTAAATCAGCATCAATTTCAGCAATCAATCATCAGCAATCGATTTGCTCATTCTTGCTTTTTTGGGTCATGGAGAGCTTGAAGTTTGCCATTCCATGCTTTTCCGCTTGGTTTCCGGGTCGTACTCAAACACGCAAGTCTGATCACCAGTAATGACATGTAAAAAAAAAAAAAAAAAACAAAAAAACGTTGCTCAAACTTAGTGTCACTCATTTTTAAAACGCACTAGAAAAAAACCGAAAACAGTCACAAAGGACAAACAATTACTTCACAAAGTTCAAACTTGTGCTGAAGGTGCATTACATGTTAATCTACCGTCCTTCCAAGTCCCGTCTCCGCAGTGTTGCTAGTTCGGGCGTTACGTTACCACTGTCATTACTTAATTTACACACCTCGTAATCAGAAAAAAACGCCTTCACTAATTTGGTATCTTCATTCCTTTTACTAAAACGAACGGTTAATGTTTTTTTTCTTCATTTTATGAGGATTGCACAATGTTCAGAAACAATACACTTGTTCCTTTAACTATTTTATAAAACTTTGAGTAATCGGTCGGAAAAAATAGTTCGATGAATCGATTTAAAAATTTACAGGACTATTGCGGGTACATGTAAAAAAAACTGGAAACATTAGCCTCTCCAACATTTGTCCAAACAAATCAATATTTGTGAATACGCGGTGGATTTAATAAAACAACGAAAATAGTTACTTTTTTTCTCGTTTTAAATATAAGTAAATAAATACATTCAAATAAAGTAATTAATATTCACTGTTATTCCCTATGTTTTCTCCTTTCCTTTTTATTTATGTACTTCACCAAGTGTTGCCTTCGCTCATTCTTATTCCCAATATGGCGTTAATAAGCACGTGTATATTACATAAATATTCCATTCTTGTATCCAGTCAATGAAGCACATTGTAGACATACATTGTCTCTATTTATCTGTGTCTCACTTTTATATCTTCCTCTTTTATATTGTTCCTGAAACTTAAAGAACGTTTTAATACACGACTTGATTTAATAATTTTTGTCTGCCTCTTTTTCACAAGAGGCGCCTTTTTTGCATCAATTAATGGGATATCACTTGTTACTTTAAGAAATTCTTGCTCTGCATTTACCTTTTGTTAAAACTGGTACCAGTAAAAAGTCGCAAAATGAAAAACACACCATCTTACTTTTTTGAGTGAAATTTCACAGAGCGTAATTGTTGTGCTTATAGCTATAGGTATTCTATAATTTCTCTGTTAATGGTTGGTAGACTTATCACTGTAATTTGTCAAATTAATTCAAATGGTAACGACCAAGTTGTGAAGCATTTATTTATAATCACATCTGTGTATTTATAATAATATGGAATTACCATAACAAACTTTTTTCTTTAATTTAACTTGTAAATCAGAATCAAGCTTCTGTTGACAAATTTCGTGAAACTGGATCAGTAAGCAGTAAACTAGGGACTGGAGTATATAAAACAAGAACCACTGATTGTATGGGTGATGCTCAGCGTCAAATCGAAAACTCACCCAATAAATTGATTGCGAATGTGAATGAAAATGTCATACGAAGTTCAGTGATCTATAGGAACATACCATACTACAATAAAACAATATTACAATTATATCCATATCAGATTGAAGCAGTCCACGAAATCAAGTCTGTTATTTTATGTATAAGGTGTGCAAATTAAGTAATGAGACTGCAACGTAGCGCCCGATCTAGCAACACTGCGGAGACGGGACTTGGAAGGGCGGTAGGTTAACATGTAATGCACCTTCAATACAAGTTTGAACTTGTTAGTCATTGGTTGTGTGGACGTGTCATTACTGGTGATGAATTGGAATGGCAATTGAATAATGGTGATGACTATGGTGATGAATAATGGTAATAAAGATGCTAACTGGGGGAATTTGAAAATCCTATCCGGCAACCCTGAATCGATCTCACCATTCAAATAAAATACGCTGCGAGTCGATAAAATCGACTAGCCAACTCTTCTTTAAGCCTTTACAAGTCATTCGGCCATTTAGGGAGCTGCCTGTGCTTCTTACCGGGAAGACGTATCGAGAACTGATAAGCCCATCGCGATAAAAGCGTTCTGCGGCTAAACACAAACTACAGCGCAATAAAAAAAACGCAGTGCGTTTCTTCCGGCGAACGGCAGCCGTCGGCATTTGCAAAGGTGGCTCGCCGAGCACTAAACTGTAGCGTTTGACAAGTATTCCTCCCGTGTGTTCTAGGCCGATGTCATCGGTCGAATGTCCCGCGCGACGTCTAGCGCCGCTGCATTAAGTCCAGAGGCGGCTACACCGTAGGGGTTCAAGATCTCGAAGGCCTCATCCATGAATGGTTTTAAAAAGTAAGTGACCAAAAGTTGGAAAATTAATTTGGCATATGCACAAAAAGGACTACCATGGTTTCGTTCGGCGGAAATACGGGTACCACGTGGATGTAGAACCAGTTTCTCGAGCTTTTGTTTTGTTTTCTTGTTCGTAGCAACATTACGCAACAATAGTTGCGCAAGAATATGCATCTCTATAAGTCTCTAGACTCACATACTCTTGCTACATGCGAAATTTCAAACCACGTTGGTCTTGCTAAGCCATGAATGACATCATCAAATGATTTGACCCCGAAGTGGTTTGACACCAAAGTGGTCTCTCTATTTTAAATTAATTATAAACGACCACCCTGGTTTCGTTCGGCTGAAACATGGGTACTACTACGTGAATAAGTGTTACCCAGCTTCTCCAGCTTATTGAACTCCAGGCTGACTCTCGTTAGGATATACGGTATGTTCAGAAATCATTGCAGCAATGATTTGCAGCAGTTGCGCAAGAATATGAATCTCTATAAGTCTCTACTAATTGTAAGTCAAACTTCAAACCACGTTGGTCTCGCTTGGCCATAAATGATTCCATCATCAAATGATTTTTCCCCGAGAGAAAAAAGTTCTCTCGCAATTTTAAATTACTGATCTTTGAACAAGTCCGCATTTGATGCTCAAATATGAACAACTACTGGTATAAGAAATACAATTTTGACATAAAATTGTTAAAAAGAATTGGCCTACGGACCCTTTTTTGAATTAGTTGGCACTTTTCATCTTAAAAAAATACTCACAGTATACCCATTCTTCAAATACCTTTCACATTCAGTTATTTTAAATTTTAGTCGTCTTCTGATGATGCCAATATAGTGCGTAGTGTCTTGTGATGTAATAACGTGTTTTAGTTCGCGTTAAATTACTTGTTTACTTGTTCAGTTAACTACTACGAGTATATTTATATTTATGTCTTCTGATCACTGAGCTCACATCCTGTATACACAAGTCCATTAGTCTTCCTTTTCGAGTTTTGCAGTATGACGGACCTTCACGCGTAGCTGGGTTGCTAGATGATCCAATTTATGCGGAACTGTATTTTTTTGAAAATCACAGTTTAATTTTTAATGCTAAAATGTCACTAAGTTTAGGAGAAAGGAACTCTCTAATTTGGCTATTCAGGCCTTGAAAATTGACATAGCATATGACCTAAGATTTTATCTTTCCAATTACAGTTGCATTTTTGTTTAGCTGACAGTGTCCTCTTAATATATAAACCTATACTATTAATATCACTATTGCCATATTTTCGTGCAATATGCCTCGTGGTATTTTGGGCGATTATTATAAACTTATTCGCCTCTCTTTGTCCTGGAAAATTTGTCCACAATTCTACAGGTAGAGAGATATTATATGATGTCAATACTTTACTTTTTTTTAAATAAGTATACGTAATAAATACTCACCTATTTTTATTTCATAAAGCAGTATTATTTATTTATCCTTTTATGTTTATTTTTAAAATCCTTTGCGGCCCAACTGACCGTTCAATGCCAAACCGAATTAACTGTTAATCTGTCGCATGTCTTACCGTTTTCTCATAGACCGTCTCCATATATACATGCCCGGAATATAAGTCCCCATAGAATACGTTCCCTCCAATACTAAAAACAGGTGGATATTTGTAGATGGGGTAAAAAAAAACAATATTTGTGAATTACCATTGAGGAAGAGATGAAACCACGCCAATGGTTGAACAAATATCGAGGACGAAATTTACGATGCTATTTTATAAAAGAGAAAATCCGCACAGCCGTCTTTTTGATACGGATACTTGACCTTTGTGCAGTACCGAGTATTCCTATGAAATAAATCGTAAAAAAAGTCGTGAAAGCGCTTTCAGTACCGCTTAGTGTTCCTCGTTGATGCTACAACGAGGGAAGCCATTCATATGTCACAGTCCGTATCTACCTCTACGCTTGGGTATATTTCTAATGCGAATCTTGTTAAATCTATTAACAAGTCGAGAAGAGAAAACCAATTTATTCTCTTTTGGATTATATTTGTACTGGGTTGTGCACTGAGTAGTATAAAAAAGTAGGTATAGAATGTAACGTTTTAACAGACCTAATTGACTTAAGGGATCAAGTGTTAATGAAGTTAAATGCTAAATACTACCCAGCAGTTTTTTTTTCCGTTTTTTTTATTTTTTTTTCTGATGTATAACATATCTAAGAGAAGAAGAAAAATTTGGGGGGGGGGGGACGTCTCGGCGGTCCAGAACGTTTGAAAAAGCCATCGCTGTATTATTACAGTTTTATTGGTTTTCGTCGGTACAAATGAGTTATACTTTCTCGAAATATATACAGATGGCGTTATTAAATCTTAGAGAAACTAATAGGACGCTACAATTATTTATATGATTAAATACGTCATCAAACGTTTTTCAAATTGGCGTACAACGTAGCTAACTCAGTTTTTTATCCGATATACTTGAAATTTTAATTGTAGCTTCTTATATAGATTATCTATTGAAGTTGCGATTATCTATAGAACAATTTTTGCGATTGATAAATACTAAATTTGTAATATAAACAATTTAAGATAAATTAAAAAAAAATAAAAAAATAAATATGATGTCAATTTGCGAATTTTCAAAAAAATAAAATAAAAACTTGGGTATTTCCAAAGAAAATATAATCTAGATTAAGAAAAAAAGTTTTTTTTTTTAAGTGGTGTATGAAGACTGCTACGCCGATTTTCTCCTCCGGAAAAATTTTGTTTCATGTTACCTGGAGCTACGACGCCGTTTTGTAACTTTAATGTAAATAAAAAATAGCTTTGTATACATTTAAACCCATAGAATCAAGTATCAAAATTTTATTTTGATCCATTACATAGGTATCAAAAAAAATCCCAAAGATGCTTTATTTTAGTATAAATATTATATACAGGGTAGTATAACCCCTTATGTAAGTAAAATGTAGCAGTCAATGAAAATACAATTTCTTAGTAAACAAATCGTGAGTATTTTGCCCTAAGTTTTCGCATAATTTGTAGATTTTTTTAGGAAATATTATATAAAAATAAATAGCAATAACAAAAAAAATAAATTTAGTGGTCAAAAAAATCTGATATCCAATATACATTCTCGTTTAATTTCACTTTGTAATCGATTCTGGCCGATTCTTATTGGTCTTATATTTTGTCATTCCGTAACAAGATACCTACTAATATAATCTAATGTAAGACATGGTATACAAAGTGAGATAAAATATAGACACCTCATGACGTTTACAACACTTTCAACAAATATATTAAATTCTTAGTATCTTGTCATAGAAACTTCAATTTAGATCCACTCAGTACATACAGGGTGATTCTAATAATAATGCTATACCATATGTGAGACGAATTTTACTCCCGAAATATGGATAGAGACGTTCATTAAGTGAGTGAGATAGTCGTAGACGTTACCATAACGTTACACAAATCAGAACGGTTTTGGGGGTGGGTACAAAACCGTCAACAAATGCGAATAGCCCCACCACATAATCCCTGAGCCGTCCGCTGAGCGGAACGTGTCTAATAGGTGTGGCAATTACATCTGTCTTATTCTATCTATAAGTTAGCTTTTACTTCCTTTTTCCTTGGCTGGCTACTATTTGCATAACGCATGAATGAATGAAAAAGAAGTGGGCGGGAAAACCAATGCGCTTAGACCCAGGTATGCCGACCTCTCTTGCAAAGGCGCATATTTTCTGGGGTGAATACTCTTAACATCCTCTGGGTTCAGAACACAGCTCCCAAAGTGCCGTTCTCTGACCATTGCACCATCCACATTCAGGATCATCTATGACCCTTATCATGTGGAGGTGTCTTTTAAGGTGACAGTCGCCTGTAAGGAGTCCTGTCACTAAAGGGAGTCTAATGCCTCTTCGGTTCATACCTAGGAGACTTTGAGTTAATTTGAACAAAGGCCCTGTAATGTGGGTCTTCGCCTGCCTCATACCCGGGGCTTCTTGCCATGACTTTTCGAACTCCTTATTTAGCTCTTTCATGGTTGAAACCCCCATTGAATAGAGGACCCCTAATATAGGTTCAGGTCCTATGGGGTACCCTATTGATTCTACTCTGGCCAGTCTGTCGGCCTCCTCATTTCCCTGGACACCTGAGTGTCCCGGTGAAAACGCTCGCATATGACCCGAGGGCGAAACATAATTTTGTCCTCGTGGTTTTGCCATATACTCCCGCTCCGGCCTTATCGTCAATTTTGGAGCCGTCTGTAAACCAGATTAGTATTATTTATATTATCCCAGTCATCCCTACTTGGGATATGGATCCTTAGTTTTGGACTGGGACAAATGGTAGGCTCCACACTGTCCTGTAACATAAGGAGTACTGGACAGTTTTTGGTAGCCTTGTTCCATATTGTGGCGTGGCCAGTGGTTTGTTCCTCGCCTATCCAAAGGCCAAGTCCGGTCAGTCTGTAAGCCGACCTCATGGCTGTTGCATAACGCATACATTTGCGTTAACGCATACGTTGCATTTTTGAGCTTTTTTATAAATACGTTTGTATCTCTACGATGATATTGAGAGAAGGTGAACAGGATTTAAATACTTTCCACATATTTCTTTTTTCAGACTTAAAAGAAAAATAAGTTTGTCCAAATAAGTGAATCGCCCTGTACATGGCGAGCGTTATCGGATACTCGAGTTTCATAACGTTGCACCGCTATAATAAAGTCGATTTTTATTCAGGCAGGCTGACTGAAGCGGGGTAATTTCGAATTTGTTATTTAAATTAATACAAATTGGCCCATTACAGCTTATTTATTTAATAACAATAACATTTGAACCGAGAGTTGCCTGAGGTCAGGTCAACGGACATTACCTGTACGGCACACATACCTAACGGTTATGGTCCCGCTGAATAAAAGTAATATTGAAATAAAAAGTAAAAGATATTTAAACTCCATTCAGGGAATTCCAGTCTCGTATTTGTTTTTCCCGTTTAGCACAATTTGTATCATACTATAGATTTGGAAAAATATATTTTTTTTTTTTTTATACAATGTACAGTGTAATGAGAATAATTCCAGTTCACTATACGTCATCAGAAGTTACAGATTCGGATTCCGAATCTTTATGGCGGTCACTGTATGTGTACATATGCTTATATTCGTTTTTAATGGCACTAAATTGTTACCCAATTAATAATAACATAATAACTTAACATAAATTAACTTTGAGACAAGACCGTAATTCTTCATTTTATAGTAAATTTTAGACTATTTCATGGCAAATTGAACTATTGAGAAGTTTAAGAACTTTGCACCAAAGAGGAGTTCATTATTCATAGGAGTTCAAAAACGTTATTAATGACTATTTAAGCACAAATTAATTATTCATCGTTTAAATGAGATTATATAATATCTCAGATTCAAGATATCCACAGATGAATTAATAAAAAAAGAAATTAATAGTAATCGCTAATATTTCCATTTTTTTTTTCAAAAGATCATGTGTGTTCTTGGTACTAAATGATAAATTATGGTATTACTAAATGATAAAGTAAACGGGAATACAAATACTCCAAATTTAAATAATTACAATCTAATAAAGTGTAACAATTTGTTTCCAAAAATATCCGTAATTCTTAATAATACAATTTTTTAGATTGTTACCGGATCAAATAATCGCATTATTATTCTAAACTAAAATTCGCCCGATATCACTAATGTACACATATTCACTCTTTACACAAGCACATATTACTTGTATAATTTATTTTCCAAAAACAAAATGTATATACACTACCGTTCAAAAATTTGGAAGCACATAGAAATTTCAATAAAATGACAGTAAGAATGTTTTAAATATTTTATTGTAATCGCGAATTAGCCTCATCAAAATGATCACTTCATTTTTAATAATTTCCGAACAAATAGCGGGCATACTCTTGATTAATTTTTAAAATATTCTCCATTTAGCGTTTTCCGCTCCGCCTGAAGATATTGCCACAGTTGTGTAGCACTAATTGGTAGGTGATTCTTTACTCTCCTATCTAATTCGTCCTACACTAGTTCAATCAGAGAGATATCTGGCGATTGCGAGGGCCATTGCAAACAAAACCATTGTTGAACACCTTCATAATGATGATGCCATGCCATTAAGGATTTTTTGAGAAATGCAAGTAAATTGCAAAATATTTCTAATAGACTATGTTGACATAGAAAACTAATTTTTATTACAGGCGGTATGTTGGACTATACTAAGAATACATATTTTGTTAAACTCAAAAGTGTGCTTGCTTTCAAACTTTTGGCGGTCACTGTATACGTACATTTGCTTATCTTCGTTTCTAATGGCACGGCATTGATTCGCGAGCTAGAAAATTCACCTAGAGCGGCACAGTTTAATTAACTCGTACTATTAGGACAAATGAAGGCGCAAAATAACCGCCGGACCGCAGCTTCCCACGATCCAGCGCTGTTATATGTTTTGTTAATATCTATTAACACGCGATGCTGCAGTAAGTAGTAAAATAAAAACTTATTAGGGTATTTACATTGTTTCTTGTACGGTAAATGGGTTTAATGTAATTGTGGAGCTAGGTAATCATTACTGTTAAGTTAGATACGTTATTATGTTGTTAGTTTTTCATTTGGTGCATCGTTTTTTTTGCCGAACAGGCCGAAGCGATTGCGGTATTGTTGACCTCTTTTGTTTCCTCCAGTGAATTAGCAGACTTTGTATGCTGCTGCTACTTGATTAAAAACAGTTTATTTTTAACACACTATTGCACAATACACGAGTGTATTGTGCAATCATAGAGCATTTTCCCATTATTAAAGACGAATATAATGTACGTTAAAAAAAAACTAAGTCAAATGGTTAATGGAAATTTGAAGACATGTTTCTTACGGCAGGTGCTTTTTGTAATGAGTCACTCAAAAAAACGTCAAATCTGGCTATGAACGAGAGAGAGGGAAATAGCGGTTATATCGACATTTCGACCATTTTACGGTCAGTAAAACGTTTCCTAAATTTTATCAGCAAACTGGAAGCATCAATCGTAAACAAGAAAGTGTAGACCAAGAGCAAACACAGAAAAAAACGTTGAAATGGTTAGGCAATTGATGAGGGATAATCCAAGGACATCAGTTAGCCATCTGAGCTAACAAGTGACTCTGTCCTATACAAAGTGTCGACGAATTTTGAAAGACGACTTGGAGCTCCATCCATATAGTCTGCAATCCACACATGAAATTCTCAGAGCAGATGAACCTCAGAAAAGATTTTTTTTATTGATGATGTTTCATCTTTCGGGTTATGTTAGCTCTCAGAATATGAGACTTTGGATGAGAGACAATCCTCACTTTTATATTGTAACTCCAATACACCCACAAAATATTGGAGTGTGGGCTTCTGTGAACAGATAGAGAATTGTTAATTGAAAGGTATTTTTAACAAGATGGCGATATAGCTCATACTGCTATATTTATTTTAAGAGTAAAACTCGAAATAACACACAGTTGTTTCTGCTTCTCGTTGTATTTAGACATTGCGCTAGTTTACCCTACATGCATGCCGCAATGAGTCCAAGAGGCGAGCAACCTGATTTACACCGCTTATCGTAACAACGTCCCATTGTTACGCCTTAGTTTACCGCATTGTTTTTGTAGAGTTTGCGCTGGGTAATTCTGACTTCGCTGGACAAGTGTTTCGGTCCCTTTTGTGACGCTTTGTGAAATTTCTGTGGGATTTTTTATGTCTACTATTATAAGTTTAAGGTCTATTGCATATTCTAAAACTAAACGAACATCGTTTCCAGTTACAAGCTTTCCTTGTCTGTTAAGACACTAAATCAAAATGTTTTGGAGAACCCTGCTGGGAACCGGGACAGCCGATAGAAAGTACTTGGAGTACGATGAACTGGGATATCCATAAAACGCATCGGTTCGCAACAATAGACAATAAATGTTCCAAATAGCGGTACGAAGAATTTCGCGAGTACAATTAGAAAATTTATTATGGAAAATAAGCACCCTCAGCACGGCAATTATGCGACTGTAAAGTGCAAACACTTTTCAAATGCGGCAATAAAACTGCGGTAAAGCGAAAACGCGACTTTTCGAAGCTGCGTCCGCACTGCGGATGTTACGAGCTGGCCAGTGCGAAATGTAATCGTAAATACACCTCTACAATGAACACGGAGAGACACATTGTCGTTTAAAGAGCTTTTAAGTAGGATAATAAACAACTTTGTTGACTCCTGTTCTGGGATCGGCTCTTAAAAATTCAAAGCTGCGGATCATCTTGAACGTTTAATCTGCTAGTTTCTCTTAGAAATAAAAAGATACGCAAGCAGCAAATGAAAACTACTCTGTGCCTTACGAGAAAGTGTTCTTTTTTACGAAAGGGCATTTCCTGTTAAATAGATTGATAGTACGAGGTGTGTAAATTAAGTAATGAGACTGATTTTTTTTTATTCTAATAGAATTACAATTCAGTATTGTCTCCTTCAAAATAACTTCCTTGGGAAGCCACACAGCGCTGGAGATGGTTCTTCAATTCCTCATATCAGTGTTGGAACTCATATACTGGAATAGCCTTCAGTGGTCGGTTACAGCCGTTTGAATGTTTCTGTGGTCACAAAATGACGTCCCTTGAGGTGATTTTTCACTTCAAATTCTCGGGAATTGAAAAAAAGTCAGAAGAACACAAGTCAGGCGCATAAGGAGGCTGAGGAGCCACAGGAATATTTTTACTGGCTAAAAACTCGTTTACTGAAATGTGACAAGGGGTATTGTTGTGATGCAACATCCAGTTGTTCTTGATGTTTGGTCTCACACACATGACCCTTTTCGAAGTTTCTTAAGAACCTCTCTGTAAAAGTGTTGATTTACTGTTTGGCCTGGAGGCACAAACGCTTTGTGGACAATTCCCTGGCTATCAAAAAGACAAATCAGCATGCATTTGGTCTTCGACTTGGTCATTCCTGATTTTATGGGTCTTGGAGAGCTTAAAGTGTGCCATTCCATGATTTGGTGCTTGGTTTCCGAGTCGTACTAAAACACCCAAATCTCATCACCAGTAATGACAGTTCCATAAAATGGGGATAATATTCAATCGATTCCAAAAAGTCAAGACACCTTTCTCTCCTGATGTCCTATTGTTCCTGCGAAAGATTTTTTGGAATCATTGTTACGCAGATTTTTCTCATCCCCAATTCGTTAGTCAAAATCTTATGAACAGTGGTGTGAATCAAATATAACTCTTCCCCTATCATTCTTGTCGTCAACCGACGGTCTGAACGCACAAGATCCCGTATTCTATCGACATTTTCATCGGTTCTTGAAGATGAAGGCCTTCCGCTGCGTAATTCATCTTCAATCGACTCTCTTCCTTCTAAAAATGCCTTAAACCATTGAAAAACCTGGGCTCTTGAAAATACACTGTCTTCATAGGCGTGTTGATACGTTTTGCAAAAGTATCCGTTGCGCTGTGTCCAAGCGATAGTACACCGTTGCTCAAAATTAATGTCACTCATTTTTAAAACGCACCAGAAAAAACGGGTTTACCTACTAACCTACTGCAATTCCAAGTCCCGTCTCTACAGTGTTGCCAGATCGGGCGCTACGTTGCCAGTCTCATTACTTAATTTACACACCTCGTATATAAAAGTTGAAAAATTATGTTTGGTGTTCCCAAAATGAATGAGTATTGGATCAGTAATCATATACAGGGTAAATGATCATATACAGTGCGTATTTGGTATATAGAATCACTATTTCATAACAAATGCTAAATTGGAATATGTGATATTATTTACACCATTTTTTGCCACATTTTTAAAATATATTCTTCTGGGCGTCGACTAACTTGCTTATTTTAAATGAAACATTCTATATATGTTTACAAATTTGGAAAGAGCAAATCGTTTTGAGTCGAAAACATGTACTATAACCTATACCAAGACTCAACAGTTTAGGAGATTTTTTGATGATTAAAAAAATTACAGGATTTGGAAAAACCGTTATTTTTTCTTTTTTGGGCAGAAGGCTCCCGTTTTATTATTGTGACTGTGTAAAAATATAAAGTGCTCTGTAATTAAAATAGGTTTGAAAATGCTATACAAATTGTTGAATTTATTCTGTTAAATTTTGCCAATTTCAAATCGAGATAACTTGTTTACTTCAAATGGAACATCCTCTAATTTTTTCCATTTAAAAAGGAAGTTAGGTCGACACCTAGAAATATATAGACACCTTCTAGATTCGGCAATGTTTTATAAAGGTTGAAAAAGAGTATCAAACAACCTCACTTGTTCCATTTTAACATTTTGTTATTAAACAACAATTCTATAGATCGCACTAAAAACTCACCCTGTATATGATGAAAATGTTCAATATAGTAATTATATTTATTCAAAATTAGAATCAATTATGTGCTAAATATAAGAAGTTAAAAACAAATAAAAGAGAGAGTGTTTTATATATATTAAAAATATACTAGTGAAAAGTGTACGAAATATTGTTTATAACCGATTTATAACCAAATATTTTATTGCCTACCTACATTTCTGTAAATATCAAGAGGTTTTGGCATAACAAACGTGGGAAAATATTACTTTTACAAAATAATAAACACAGAATATTTGTTTACTTATTTTTTTATTGGCCGTAAGATACAGATACGTGCATAAGAGGGTATTGAAAAAAAAACTTGACTCTAAAAACACGATAGTTAAACCAGAACAGTTTAAAATATTTGGCTAATAAATTTAACTGTAAAATGAAAAAAATCGTTATTTGGCGCAGCTTGTATTGTCTTCCATCGAATTAGCATATTGAAAGCAATTTAGTGTTAATGTTATGGGAGTTTTGGTAGAATTCAGTGGGTGTCCTGACAACTACATAAAAAGAAATGTAGGCGATATTTTATTGTATCGGCTAGACGCTTAGACTAATTTTCTCAAAAAAAAAGATCGCTGTGTAACAAAAAATACGTGATAGAGGAGTAATATATTCAGAAAAAAAAGGTAATTTTTTTTAAATGCAATTTGTATGGAGTTTATGTCGACCAAATAAATAAAACGTTTTTGAAATCTAGTGACCATGTAACACAAAGAGTGTTATTTCTTATAGGGATCAATTAGTTTAGCTAAGTCTCTTGTAAACTATTTAATCCTTCAGTTTTATTTTAATGACTTCAGATATTCATTTTTTTGCTTTTGAAATTTTCGTTGCAAAATTAAATACATTTCTTCCATCTGATGAGGTTATCAGAAAGTCATATATATACTTTAATTCCTTTTGTAATTGCATTTTGTATTGCAAAGAGGAATTGGAATCTAATTACCACAATACTGAAACCATGGAAAACAAAACTGAAACTATCTAACTGGAAATCAAAAGTGTCGTTATAACAACTCCCGACACAAGCGTCAAATAAAGCCATTGCAGTTTAATGAATTAAATAGATGATTTAATGAAATTTGAACTAAACAAATTGATCTGCAAACAAAAATGGGGTTGGTAAAAAAAATATTATGAATGTGTTAAAAATTAGAGTGGGTTTGAAAGTAGGTCCCTTTAAAATTAAATCGTTCTCTTAGTAGTCTTAATGGCAAAACTGTCGAATATTGTCAACAGAAAATCCATATGCAATAATTTAGAAAGGTCTTATAGACAAGAAAGTCGCTGCTTAGGAATTCAGTTTATATTGACTTTTGTTGTTAGCTTAATTTAAGGTTTTATGATAGTTATTTATCTGTTACTTTATTATAACCTTGTGAATATTTTGATAATAAAGATTAAGTACCTAATTACTAAGATTTTTGTTGATATTCATCACCTTCTATAAACTGCATAACTAGGGGACGGACGGGCAGAAGGATATGTTAATTTTAAAAATAAATAAAAAATATAAGTTTTGATTATATTTATTTGCAACTTTATATTTATAATCTATGGAGATTGCTATCTTAGTAATTAAAATCAAAATTCTAAAAGAATTATTCTTTGATTTTTACTTGTTTAAAAAAAAATACTAATTATCCGTTTTGCCCACCTAGGGGGGGGGGGGCAAAATGAATACATAGGTCGGGCAAGACGAATATTGAGAGCTAATCAAGACAATAGTCACAAAAATACGATCCTCGACCTGGATATGTTGAACAAGCTTCATGAGTCCATTCTCCATAATCTCCACACTGTATCCCACTGTATCCAGTCTTCAATAGGCGGGTGAATGTAAGCTTCTTTGCACACAGTGCAAAAGTGTGACTCCTGTTGCTTTGTGTTAGTTTTTAGGTTTTGCTTTGTACCTGTCAATTTCATTGTTTTGTTGTTTGACGGACCAGGACCATCGAACGGAACTTTCTTTTTTAGCTGCTACAACAACTTACTTTTTGTTTTGATGCCTTCTTGACTGAACCAGAAGCAGCGTTGGGCGAAATATTCTTTTTAGCTGCTGAAGCATCTTGTTTTTGTTTTTGTGCCATCTTTATTGGTAGTCAATATTTCAAATTTTTGTCCTTGCGTATTTCTTTTCTTTACTTCGACAGGTAAGAGCCGGATTTTTTCCAAAACATTCATGTTCGACGTATTTTCTGGTTGTGTAATAGCTAAATTGTTATTCAGGTCGGTAATTTTCTCATTCTCATTCATGTTGGAGTTTTGATAATTTTCATTTGCAGATGGTTTTTCATTGCTGGAAACAATCCCAACCTGTTTTTTCCCATAGAAGGGACTTTAGGTGGTTTAGTCGATGAAGTTCTCACTTCAGTCTCGTCCATGTTAAACATCATATCAGGTGCAATGTGGTGCTTTTCTACGACTTCTAACAAAGAATAAATCTATTTACAGCTTCTTGATTAAATCCTTTCACTCGAGCTACAGAAGTTGGTTCCGGTGATCTCAAACTCAATAATGGATGACGACGCTTGAAATTATTGAACCATCCTTTTCCAGCTATATTTCCAGAAAAAACATTAGATTTTCCTTTATTTTTAGCAAATTCTCCAGCTATCTACATAAATTCTGTTCGTGTGAGGCCATAAAATAATGAATCCATTTTTTGAGCATATTCAAAAAGATCTTTCTCTTCTTCCGGCGTAAAAACAGTTTCGAAACGACTATTTTTTTTTTTGATTAACCACTTTGAACATGCCTGTGTAACGTTGCGTAAGATATATCATACAATTTACTTGCTTTTAATATGGACGTCTTTTTAGCTTCTTTGATAGCTTTTGCTAAGTCGTTTTCAGACCAAGAGGCTCGTTCGGTCTTTCTCTTATATTTATACACCATCTGCAATAGAGATAATTATTCATTAATACAATTTTTTATATGAACTTTGATCATTAACAAACTATGCATAAGGAGGGTAAAACGGAAATTGTTGTTTCGTTTTGCCCGTCTCTTAATTTATTTTCATAACCTAACCTCAAACAAAAATGGTAAAGTAAAAACTTAAAATGAATGTATTTTTTATATATCTATTTACAGCAAAATTTACTAGAAATAATAAAATATCGCTAGCCCTGAATATAATAAAATAAACACAAAGTACTTAGGGTGGTTCTATTGTAATTTTTTCAATGAAATTCAGTTTCTTCTACAGTTCTACACAGAACGCGTAGTTTTTAATTTATGCTGCGGGACGAGATCTGACAGCAAGTGTATAGGGGTAACGAGTCGAGTGACACTAGCGCTATCTTTTTCTATTTATCAAGTATCGTACCAGAACAAATATTGTTTTTGCCCGAATCAATCAGCAGTTTCTTCAAAATTATCACACTCTACAAAACATCACATTGCGAAACCATCATTTATTTAAATATTATTGGTACCTATATTTATACATTTAAAAGAATACTGTCGCAACCACCTGAGGACATACTACATTCCTAATATGAATCCTCAAACATCATGACTGTGGTACTATTGTCACAGTTTCATAAATTACCGGAATTTATGACTACCAGGTATTCCACGTATAGTGCGTGTCCCGGCCATCTGGATCGACAAAAGTAATATATGTATATACTTTTGGCCGCGATATTTATGGATTGAGACGTTCTATCGGAATTTCAAATTTAATGCCGGTCAAGTCTGGTTTCGAAATGAAATTTATCGAAATTATATTGAAATCATTAGAACGTAAACTTGACAATCAACGATGGTATCAAGCGCTTAATAAGTAGGACTGTCTTTTTTTGCTAACATTTCTGCGAATAAATTGTGGGTGGACACGGCGTAGTTTTTAGTTAATAGTATTCAGGACGAGTCAATTTTAATTTAAAAGGAAATTATTCGAGTCTAGAAAATTGGATGGAATGTTTTTTTTAATTAAGTATATTGTCACGAAGATATTTTTTTCTACACAGATTTTTGTAAAATAAATAAAGTACATCGTAATAAACAAATTCTATAAGAAATTTATGTACCACCGTTAGGAAAAATACTATGTGTAACGTAAAATATGCTCAGGTAAGGTGTCTAGTAATTTTCATTAATTAAATGTTTTTAAATACAAGTTTTAATAATGATTAATGTTGTTATGCATTTTGTTACTCTAGAACCTTATATATGTTAAATAATTTGTTGCTTGGTCAACACGTAATCATTTTTAGGTAGATTTAAATTATTCAAAATATTAAATTAAGTAGGGGAGACCGGGGAATGTTGCAGTAGTATATATTAAGGTGTATATTTTAACGAATATCAAATAAAACTTTATATTTAAATATCATACTAAATTTGTATTAACTCTTAAATGTAAAAAATATAGTTGATATATACAGAGAGTGGCAAAATTATTGTACAAATTCAATAAAACCGAAACTATCGCAAAAAAAACCAAATTGTAAAATTTTAATTATAAAGCTGCATATTTTCGATCGTCAACTGTTTTCGAGAGATGACGTCATTGTCAATTTTTTCAAATGGCAAATGGCTATTTTTGGTGTTAGTTGGACTAATGAAATGAAAATGATTAAACACAAATTTTATTATTACTATTAATTATATTACACTATGAATTAACTCTAACATTGAAAATAAAATGCAAGATCTGGCCAACTAATTCTAAAATTGCCAACCCTTGACTTCTTGATATTGGGCAAGTCTATGTACAAATTTGCTGAGTACTCTGTGCGCTGTGTACAATTTCACACCATTATATTCTTTATATCCTCTAAATTTTGTGGACTGGTGGTATAAACTTTTGCTTTCAAATATCCCCAAAGGAAATAGTCCAGGGGCGTAAGACGTGGAGATCTCGGTGGCCACTCTATTGGCCCTCTTGTACCAATCCATCGCCCAGGAAAATTTCACTCAAATAGTCTAGAACAGGTTGAGCAAATAGTGTTTAGTTTTATTGCTGGAGTTGGTCAAATGCAACCAAAAGGTTGTACTTTGCTTGGCTCCTAGTCACAACGGCAAAACGGGTAATGCGAGGGCTGTTTCGCTGGCAAAGGAGGGCTCGAAAACGATCTGTCTTCCATCCATATTCTTAGTATCTGCCTAGCTTTGACTGGTTTAGAGATCTGTACAATTAAAGCATACAAAAAATTTTACACAAACCCATTCTTCACTGGGTACTTAAGTTTCATATTTTCTTCCGTGTGTCATTATATGCCTACCCAAAAATTGGCAGGTAGGCTTTCTGATTTCTGATTTCTGGTTTATTTTTTTTAATCCACATAAATCGTCTTCATTGTAACAATCGCACAATCGAGTAAATTTTGCATCTCACAATATTACGCCACTCTCCTTCACGAAACATTGCGTTTCATTTAAGAGTATTATTGCTCTCGGCACCGAAAACCAATAATTAATTCGTGGGAAAACTCGTACTACACATAAACCATAAAAGGCGTGTAAGTTTATTATTATATAGACCGGGCTTGATTGATTCCTCTAATTTAATTCGAGATTATATAAAATTAGTCTATATAAATATACGCCGCGCAGGTGGTCTTTCGGATCAAGGTGAAGCTATAATTCTTTATTTTTATGTGAACGTTTATACGTTCTCGAATACAGAAGTCCAGATACGGTTTTTTTCATCGTAAAAGATTGCTCCGATAATATCTACTTTATACTTAATTGGAATTACTTAATACATTCCTAAAACTGTTGAAAATTGACGATAAATAAGTGAACAGTTTTAATAGTTTAAATATACTTATTTAAGTGTTCATAAATTCCACTACCCTGCAAAATTTTGAAAATTTTGTGCCCCTGGACAATGATTAGTTGTTTCCGAAGTAATTTTTCCCACTGAAAACAAATATCCGGGCTCAGAATTGCTACATCCCGTTTTTGAGATATTCTAACCTAAAAGTGCAAAAAACCTGTTTTTGACATATTTGAGGTTGTGTATCACCGCGAATTTTTTTTCTCAAAAAACTATGTACGAAATCTTAAAGTACAAGTCTTCCTATTTCAAATGCCATTGAGTTTACTCAAATATCTTTTTTCCCCGAGATACTTATCACATTTATAATTTCCATATTTGTGATTTTTCCTATACCCGTAAACCCATTAAGGACATGTGTATATCAAAAGATTTGTTTTTTTATTAAGAAATGTAAAAAAATATTGCAGTTGTTGCATAAAAAGTTGTTGCAGTTTTAGGTTAGAATATCTCTAAAATCCTACTTATTTTCCGAATTTTTGTGGTCTCCATGTTGAATTTTTTTATTAAAATAAATGAAAATATAACATTAAATTTGACTTCAGCTACTTCGAAAACATAGAAAATTAATGGTCAATCGAATACTCATTTATTTTATCATAATTTCGTATTTTTGTCACCATATTGCTTCCGTCATAAGGAATATAATTGTTATTAACCTTTATTTTTATTTTGATGTTACTAGAAATTTCTAGTATACAAAAGAATCTAAATAAAGACGCCATTCTTTCATTAAAAACAAGTTCATGAAAGTTCCATAGACGCTATTGTAACTTTAGTCAACTCAGGTCGGCCATATTCAATTTTCTTCGAAAAATTTTGAAAATCTGACCTTAGATTCTCAACCAGCAGATCTTTTGACTGAAGAAAATATTGACTTGTTATTGATTTTTAAATATTTTTTTTACGTTTCTTAATAAAAAAAGAAAAACAATATTTTGATATACTCGTACATGTGTCCCTACTAAGTTTTTAGGTGTAGTGAAAATCACAAATATGAAAATTTCAAAATGCGATATCTCCACGAAAAAAAAAAGATATTTGAGGAAACTCAACGGCATTTGAAAGAGACCGAGGTGTATTTTGAGATCGCATACATACATAGTTTTTTGAGAAAAAAAATCGTGGTGCTACATAACCTCAAATATATCGAAAAACAGTGTTTTTTGCACTTTTAGGTTAGATTATCTCAAAAAACCTGACGTGATAGAGGAATTCTGAGCCAAGATTTGTTTTCAGCGGGAAAAATTACTTCGGAAACAACTATTCCTTGTCCAGGGGCAAAATCTTGCAGGGTAGTGTTATTGTGGATATTACTAAGAGTTTGTACTAATTTGCTGAAAACAGTTTTAGTAAACAAATATTTTTGTTTATTTGTATGATACTTCGATAGGTCAGGTAATTGTCTGACTCGTACTGGATGTAAGTATTTTATGAACAATTTAGGAATTTATCTAATTCATATCTAATTAAAAACGTATTTTTATTAACATAATACTTACAAAAAAGATTTTGAAAGTTGCATTAATTAATGTAATTCTTCATTTCCATTAAACGAATTAAATAAATATGTAGGCTGCATACCAGAGGGTTCAATATACTGTCCTGAGGAACTCCATATGTCATCACACTTTTTTAGTTAGGATACTATTAGGTTGTGTATGTTAAGAAAATTTATGCAAGATTTATATTTTTTTTAGCTTAAGGTTTAAAGAGAACAAAAATAAATGCAGCGGTTGTAACGAACTTTTAGATTACTTCTCTTTTCCTTGAGTATACATATAATAGTATCGTGACCGTTAATGCGAAATATAAAATCCGTCAGTTACATATGAGATACATGTGTATTTTATAGCGACATTATTAAGAGAACGGTCCCACTATAAAGCACACTTTATTGACGATAATTTTACCAGGTGCATTAACGGCTACCGTAGTACATGTGTTTAATTAAACGTTCTTATTATACAGATCTATAGCAGAGCAATTGTAAAATATTGTCGATTAGTCATAATTAAGTGGTGTCGTTATAACCAACCGTTTCTGATCTCAGGTGACTGTGGTAATTAAGTGTCTCTCTACAATGTTGCCAACTGAATTTGTTATTTGGTACACAAATTCCTTTCGTTGTAAGTATTATTTCTATGCATTAATAATGTCCTAAAATGAATATGTAATAAAAGAATTTCAAAACTTGGCACTAACACATTTCAGCTATTTTTTTTTTAATTTTCAAGAACCAGAAATGTAGTGCCTAAGCACTCATTACCATATAGTGCACTGTTTCCAACACTACGGTTTTAATTGCAATAATCATAATATAAAGTATCCCAATCAAAATAAACACTTTTTAGATAAACGTTATTTACGTTCTATTCTGGCTAGAGACCTGGGGTGTTTAAATTTCAGTAGTCTATAGGGTTGGTTTTAATGCCTCTAAGTCGCCTACGCCGTAGTTTTAAGGGTTCGCCGTCCACGCCACAAAAACCAACCCCATGTCGAAATTTAAATTCACAAGATTCTGACAGCATTGCAAAGCCCTAGAAGAAGGGCTTAGAATGATGCTGTAAAAACCCTATCCTGGCACATATTAAGACTTCTTCAACAATTCCTGAGCGTTTGGTTGCTGTCCCATCCGTTCAACCCTTTTTCAGCCTCCGTGCGGCACCCTTCTAGAGTTACGCTGGATTTTTCATGATCACACCTCTGGCGATTCTATTGATCCTAATGTTGCCAAATAAATTTGTGTGGCGGAGCTCCGTTTCACTCATTTCCAACTCAAGCACCCCTTCAGGCCGTCCCTTCACCACAACGAGCAGTTTAATTAAGTATACAGTCCCAATTTAAAATAGTTACTACTTTCAAATAGAATGGACTTTGTAGAAAATGAAGATGATCTTTCGTTGTGAGTTTTTCTGTTTTGCAAGTCCCCCGGAGGAGGTACTCCAAATTATAAACTTAAACTAATCGTATTTTAGCTCAAATTGACTGCTTGAATTAAAATAAATTTAACTAGAAACTCTTTGGTAAATTAGTTAATTATGGCACGCTGTCTGAATAAGTGGACAACTTTAGAGAGGCCATGTAATTTACGTGCCTTTGTTTACGTTAGTACTTTCCCATCTCCATTAAGTAAATCGTTAATACATGGGCAGCGTAAAACAGGTCTAATATGGTACCCAGAGGAACACCATATTTAATTACACTTTTTAGCTAGCCGTGTAGTATATTTTAAGTTCTCTATGGCAAAACATACTATTTTAATGGGAACATAGGTCATTTTGAGTTTTAACAAATAACGAATCTGGTATTCGTTATTATATCTGACATTAACAAAGCCAAAACATAAAAGAGAACAGAGATAAGTATTTTAAAGACAAATATTAATAATACAATTTCGTCCATTAATATGCAAATTCTCGCAATATTCCCAATACCTATTAACAGTTTGAAAAACAACAACGGCGATAAATTCACTAACGACTAATTAGTTTTTTTCCCTGAACATTTACACGATCGATAAAAATTATAAAATACGATCCTAACATTCGATAGACGAGCGTAACTGTTTTTTCGATAAATTTAAACTGCTTAATTTCATCAAGTCAAGAATTTTTACGACACCAGTTCAATAAATACCTTTGTTTTTATACAAAGTCTTTTTCATAAATCGACGTATGATTGGCGGGCTATCTCAAAAGTAGCATAAGTTCACACTTTAGTGGAGATTAAATTAGATCTGCATAATTCACTAGTTCCAAAATTAAATCGTAAAATTTGTTTACGAATATTTTTTAATTTTATCCCCTTTGAGCGACTGTGGGATTTGTCTCTTTCTCTCTCTCACACACACACACTCTCACTTCGGTTGATCTTTGTTGCAATCGGTTTTTTGTCTCCTTTCAGAGGCAGACTGCAGAAATCACGAAGCACCTTTCATACTGTGTTCTCTCTAGAATCCAAGGCACAGAGATAATTAATTCCCTTCAATCTTAAACAAAAATTCTTTAGATCTTCTAGATGAAGTTGGGATATCAGCTGGTCTTTGTTGCAATTGTTCTTCATTTGTGCTCTTCCAGATGTGGGGTATAACAATAACGAAGCTGCTTCTATTCAATAAAAAAAACTGGACGTTTTCCACGAAACACCGAACTACTATATTTTTATCGACGTGCGTTTCGCCAATTAAGTTGACATCTTCAGGAGAAGATTAAAGCTAAATTCTAACCACACTTGCTCTATTTATACTTAATCTGCCGTCACTGAATCCTAACGTCTGTCTTTGTTTATCAGGGCAAACAGTGGACTGTTGGGTATTGGACCATTGTCCTTATTCATACTACTGTTACACTTAATGATTTCCAAACTTTTAAAAGCATCAAACTGTCTACTGTTTGTTACATTTCTAATTAATTTTAATTTATTTATGTCTATCCTATTTTTGTTGTCAAAATCATGTTTCATCATCAAAGTCATATTTTAAATGAGCCATCTGCTCTTTAAATCTAGTCAAAATAGATCTTTTTTGTTTGCCCAATATACTTTTGATCACAATCTTTACAACATATTTCATATATTCCTGACTTTTCGTTATTGTCGATTTTACCTTTTAGGTTGCCCAAAGGCGTCTGTAGTTTATTTTTTGAATTATAAACCAAATTGATATTAAAACGTTATCTAGTCCGCGGGTGAATTTAGGTTCATATGGTAACGAAACCAATTTCGAGTTGGTAGTATCTCTACGAAAAATCGTTGAATTGTACAGGGTTCTCTTAAATGTATGCTTCCTTATTAACGTATCTATTAAAGGACTGAGTAACCGTCATTATTAGCTATATTCTTAATTAGATGTTCAAACCTCTCTTTACTGAGGTTTGAACATAACTCCTTGAAAATCCCACTCAATGTTAAGTAGATCTTACTTTATCGAATGATCTCGCCCAATGTCTTAATTCTGTATGCATTATATTCCATTTTATTGCGACACACTGTGAACACCGGGCAAAAATTTTCCTCTTTATTACACTATATGCGCTAGTAGAGATACAATTTAACCACTTAATTGGTCGTTACGCGATATTCATTCGCTATTTGAACCAATAATTTTCGATAATTTGCATAATGTTTTGCCGCCATTAAGACGATTATCATGCGAATTTGCCGATAAAGATGCTGAGAAGTGGAAAAATTGGGATGATTCTACGCACGAGAAGTCGAAGTACTTATACTAACAGCTGTTAATGTATATCTGTTTGTATTAATACAGTCGTTAACACGTGTTTCGTATTAGCAAAGGAAGTGATGGAATAATTTTGTGTGAGTCAGTTTTTGTGGAAGGGGATGATTGGTCCAAAACATAATTTATAAACAAAGATGAAACAAATTTTTGAAAGTTGCTAAAATCCTTATTAACTTTTATACCACAATATTGATTCTTTTTTTTTTGCTTCTGATAGTATTATAGTTTGAGAAATTCTATTTTCTCATGTCTAGGAATATTTTTTTACAAAATGGTTCAGTTAGTCAGATAGATACTCAAAATTTTTTTCTTCAATATGAGTCCAAGAAATTTGAAAACAATTTAATATTTTCACAGTTATTCATGGTTTTTTGAAAACATCACAATTTTACTTTTATTTCAATATCTTTTCATACAATCGCCATACCACCTTCAACTTGGGCTTAGTAGATGCAGAATTTCAAAAGTTATAATCTTATAATTAGCAAAAAAAAAACAATACGGTATTAAAAAATAATTATCACAAATTAAGTAACCTTCAAAAAGTTCGTATACGAGGCTGTTGCTGTACATTTTCTTCATTTTGACTGGGGCATTGTCTCTTTTAATATAGCAACTATGAAATAAGTTTCAAATAAAATATGAAGTACTGCACCTGATGTTTTTTAAATGCTATGCATACCACAACTGTGTATACAGGAATACAGGGTACATTCAATAAAATATAGTATGTTTTTTAAACGGAGTACCTTATCTATTATTACATTTTAGGGTTCCC
The DNA here is from genome assembly GCA_029963805.1 of Aromia moschata. Taxonomy (NCBI): domain Eukaryota; kingdom Metazoa; phylum Arthropoda; class Insecta; order Coleoptera; family Cerambycidae; genus Aromia; species Aromia moschata. The sequence goes on along the minus strand of JAPWTK010000022.1, from coordinate 1,220,325 downwards.
ATTGAAAAGCTGATTTGAAAAAATTATAATAGTGAAGGTCCCTAGTAAACTAATTTCGTAGTTTTTCGACGGTTTTGACCTTTAAAACATTTCTTACAATTAATAAACAATATTATTTGTTTTATGAAACAACTTTTATAACGTATATTTTATTGTTATATTTTGATTTGGTATTTGTTCTGATTACAAATATGTAGTAGGCTATGCTGGATAAAATAAAAAGTAGAAGTACTAAATTATTCAACTATACTAACAGATTCAATTTTATAGTTAATTTAACATAGCCTCTTACATTTTTACTTCTGAGACTTGTTCCATATTTAGGGCTAGGTATGTCACAAAATATTAAAAATATATAATATCGATATATATCTGTAGTATACTTGTATACAAGGTGTTTCATAAGACAAATAGTACTATACTTACATAAAGTGTAAGAAATCTTTTAGAGGCCACAAGGGTTGAAAAACTATGAATTTTAAAAGACCGGCCAATCGGGCCAAAAATAACCAAGTCGGGAGTTGGGTATTTATAGAAAATCACTCTGTACGTGTACATGTAACATACGGTGTACCAATTAAAATAGTGCCACGTTCAAAAAATTATTCCTCATTACCGAAGGCATACATTTGAATGCAGTAAACCATTGTAAAAAGAAGAAAGTACAGTTTGTGACCTTAAATACACTGCATCACACAAACATTAGCCTGCCCTTGCTACGCACTGTTTATTAAAGAATAATTGGCTTTTGATCAGAAAATTTAATCGTTAAAATGCAAGGTATTTTTCATGATATTGATAAAAATAGATAAAATAAATAATTATGCAATATTTAAAAATACCATTATTTATCATAAATGCAGTATATGGTTTAATGGCTCATTGTAATATCAACCATTATCAATTATACAGTATATGGCTGTCTGCATTATAGTAACTGTTCTGCTTCTTCTTCTCAATAATTAGAGTCCAAAGTTACCTTCTTTAAGCAAACTAGAGTTTAAATTTGATATCGAAACTTTCTCTAGATGTTTCCAAGAGAACAATTCTGATATACATAGTTATTACAAAAGTTTAAATACCACGCGATATATTGATGAAATACCAGCAGTAATAATACATAAGGAAATACTGAATGGCCCAAAATTTAGAAAATCCAAGCAGATGCATACAGTGTTTTCTTTTTTTGGGTATTGTTTCAGTGTTCTTCAATGTAATACACCTGGAAGTTAGAAAGAAAGGGAAACTATGTGAGGGTGGGTTCAACCTAGCCTTATTTGCAATTTAGTTTCCATTGCTTGAATTTGGAAGTTTCAATGGAGAGGTTACGGAAAGGACGCCATCATCCATTGTTGTTTTGTTTTATTTTTTTTTTCAATAAAACTAAGAAAGAATGATTATGGAATTTGATATCTTGTCGTTTGTACTCTGACCGATGAGATGCTAAATACTTTGCGACACAACTAATAGCTTCAAACTCTATGTGTAATTAAATCATTGTGTATTGGTCTTCAGTTATGTCAAATGACAGTTTTCTTGCTGCATGTTGGAAACTCCAAGAGTAAGCAGTTTCCTTAAGGGGTTAGGAAACTCTGGAGTGCGAAAAATCAAGGCATATTTTGGTATTTTTTTTCTGCTCTACTAATCAAAAATTAATTTTAGAACTTTATTAAGTACATAATGGGGTATATACAGATATTTTTTGTTCAATAAAAAATACAAAATGGCGTCATAAATATACATCGAACACATACGCTTTTTTTTGTTGACCATCGGTGAGCACACAGCGATTTTTTAACAGTTACTAGAACAAACAATTTTTTTTTTCATTATCTACATGAGCTTTTCTAAAGCGGAACACAAAATTATTGTAAAATATCGATTTTTCGCAAAATGCAAGCAGTTTGAAAAAAAGTAAATCAAAACGAAAAAAAAAAACGATATTTTTTTTATAAAAACCGTAATTTTTAACCGATCGAAAAAATCCTAAGTACTGCTTTAGATAATTTATCTAAGAAGCTACAGTCAAAATTTCAAGTCGATCGAATGAAAATTGCGCGAATTATACTGCCCACTAATTTGAAAATCATGTTTTCGAAGAAAACGCATTTAAAGTTTCAAGACGTGTTTACTTCATGAAATTTTTAACATACAGGCATGTTATTTTTTTTTACCTTTAGGCTGCTATATGGAAGACCTAGATATGGAAGATCTAGAATATATGACTAGAAAACTTTTTTGAAGAATACGAAAAATGGGGTCTAGTAATCAATGTAGCAAAGACAGAATATATGTGCATAGGCGGGACACAGCAGGATCTGGTGACGGAAGACGGACATAATCTAAAATCGTGCAGTAGCTATAAATACTTAGGTTTAAATATTACCAACCACGGAACTCTAGACGACGCCATTAAAGAAAAAAAATATCCAGGGTAGAAAAGCTATTAGATCCCTACACTGAAAAATATAACACAATAGTTAAAAGCATTGTTACCTATGGTAGTGAAGTATGGCAAAGAAAAATCCATTAAATCCCTAGAGGCCACAGAAATGGATTACTGGAGACGGGCAGCCGGAAGATCTAGGCTAGAAAGAATAAGGAATGAAAGAATCCTTGAAGTTATGGGTATAAAACAAACCATAATCGAAGAAATAAGAGTGAAACAACTAAAATGGTATGGACACGTCCAGAGAATGACACAGGAGAGACTCCCAAAACAAATACTGGAATGGACGCCCGAAGGAAGAAGGAAAAGAGGTAGATCAAGGAAGAGTTGGCTAGAAGGCATTAATAAAGAGATGCAAGAAAGAGGGCTAGAAGAAGACCAGTGGAATGACCGTACCGAATGGAGATTGGGTATCGGAAGACGTCGGAGAACGTTATAAAACCGATCTATATATATATAGGCTGCTATACCAGGACCATATATCATTTCCAAATTATCGATTGGGCCGCAGATACTCCAAAATGCTAGGCTATATATGATATTAAAAATATCGCAGCAGAGCGGTATTTTCGAACATTTCGGAGCGACATAGTTGTTTCACAAATTAGGTTAAAAATAATTGTTAAACATTTTTCCCGTCAGTAAATCCTTTTGGATATCATTCTTGGGATGTTTTTACAACATTTAAGCAAACAAAAAAATTCGAAAAAAAAATTACAGAGGGGTCTAACCCCTTATCGCAGATGGCGCTATTTACATTGTACTTCCTCAACCGATACCCATAAAATGGTCTGCCCCAGGTCTGGAAAAAAACCGAGCCATCTCGGACCGGCGATGAATCAGCATTTAACGTGCCCCAAGTGCTCCATTCCGCCGTTCCGATATCGGGCAGTGTACATCGGGTATGCAGGAGAAAAACGAATACGCATTCCGTCTGTACACTCCGACGCGTATCCAGAGTTCCGACTGCCTGCCTCCTCGGCATAGAATTCGCCCATTTAAATATCAATGAATATACGTGATGTCGGCAAATAGAAGCCGATACCTCATTAATTAAATAAAACATGTCCACGGTAAATCCAATAGGGATTTAAGTATTTGTCAACAACCGAGATTATGTGACAAAAACAACGATCTCCGATGAAACCGAGACTCGGCCAAATACGGCAGAACACTGAATACCGACGGCGGCGGACGGCAGCTCTGAACAGGCAGAATTAACCGGGTTCAGAGCTATAAAACGCACGGCACCGGTTGAAATAGAATATCAGTGGGTTTTCCTCTAGGCAGCTCATCGATTTTAATTAGTTCCTGGAATTTGCGTAACGCTGGTAACCATTCTTCCATTAGGAGCTCAAAAATTGGTACCCAAACATTTCTGGTAACACAGACTAGTTACCGTTGCTGACCTTGTTACGTTATCGACTCATTGTCAATTGAAATAAGAGCTCAGCTGGTAACCATTATTCCATTTGGAGCCCAAAAATTGGTACCCAAACATTTATGGTAACACAGAGTAGTTACCGTTGCTGACCTTGTTACGTTATTGACTCAGTTAAAATAAGAGCTCAGCTGGTAACCATTCTGCCATTTGTATTCGAAAATTTGGTACCCAAACATTTCTGGTAACATAGAGTAGTCACCGTTGTGTTGTGTTATTGGTAAAGGAGAAGGAGTGCGTGCTGATCTTGTTACGTTATCGACTCATTGTCAGTTAAAATAAGAGCTCAGCTGGTCGCCATTATTCCATTTGGAACCCAAAAATTGGTACCCAAACATTTCTGGTAACATGGAGTAGTTACTGTTTCTGACCTTGTTACGTTATTGACTCCGTTAAAATAAGAGCTTAGCTGGTATCCATTCTTCCATTTGGAGCCCAAAAATTGGTACCCAAACATTTCTGGTAACACAGGTTTTTTCTCCTTTTTTTTTTATTTTTTAGACCCGGAAAAAAAAAGAGCTGAGCTGGTAACCATTCTTCCATTTGGAGCAAAATTGGTACCCAAATTTATGGTCCGTTGGTGACCTTGTTAAGTTGATTGACTCAGTTAAAATAACAGCTCAGTTGTGTATAAATATGGGCGGTCATCATTTTCTTAAATAGTATCTTATTTTTTTGAAAAATATAATTTCTTTTCAATAAAGGTTTTTATTTAAGTTTTTTTATATACCCAGAAAGAGTACCTATCACTTAATATGACAGCTTTGAAAATTCAATAAGTTATACACCTAAGATAAGAATAGAAATAGAAAACAGCGGTGACATATAAGGATCGCCCTCTAATGTGCCTAAATAAGACTTGGCATGTTCCAGTGCTTGGCATGTAACAAGGCAAGCAACCACTAGATGTCGGTCTGTGAGTGAAACAGTAGAGGTCAGTCACTATATTTTATATAGTTTAGGTTATATATTTTATAGTTATTGTATATATTTTTTTTCAAAGATGGCGCTAGAATCGATAAAAATCGAAAAGATGCGAACGCTTGAAATCTGTAATAAAAAATGGTGGCTTTTATTTAAAAGTTTAAAGTTACCCCCATCCCACCCGTAGGATGTAGGGTGGAGGGGGTCCATTTTGGCATCGTTTGGTGGCTTTTTTAAAAACACCTACATGTTTGTTTAAATCTTTGATCTATAATGTATTTCTCGAGATATTCGATCGTTTCCAGACGTTCCCATCTCTCTTCGATTCTTATCGATTGTGGCGACATCTGTGGAAAAAATTACATTAATTCTAAGTCAAATGCATGGAATTTTTTCTGGATATTCGAAATCTGCAATTGAAAATGGGGGTTCCCATTTGAGATTTTGGAAGTTACTCCCACCCCACCCTCAAGGGGTGTAAGATCTGGGAATCTCGCGGACCATTCTATCGGTCCTCGTCTGCCAATCTACCTCTGAAGAAAGATGACGTCTAAATATTCACGAACTGAGCGCGCATAATGCGGGGTGCTCCGTCTTGCTGAAACCAGAGTGTGTTACCTGGAATGTCAGGATCATTCTCGTTTGGGAAAATTACTGCAAGCGCTGTAACTAGATCATTTTGCAAGAACTCTCAGATATCTTTCTCCTGTGAGAGTTTCTTCAAAGAAGAAAGGCCCTTTTTTCTGTCTGCGACTATTCCGGCCCACATATTTAATTTCTGCGGATGTTGAGTATGTGCTTGGATGATCCAATGAGGATTCATCCGACTCCAATACCTGCAATTTTGACGGTTCACTGTGCCGTTTAGACAAAACGTGGCTTCATCGGAAAAAAGTATTTGCTGGTGTAAATTTGGATTTGTTGGACAAAGATTCATCATAGTTTCACAGAATTGCAGTCGCCGGTCGGAGTCGTCTTCGTTGAGTTATTATACAAGCTGAAATTTCTAGGGATGATAGTTTTCTTTCCTCAGGATACGTAGAACTAACTTCATTTTCTGAGGCAACTAGTGTAGAGGTACTCTGAGCGTTCTCTTCCATACTTAACACAATGTCAATCTTTTTATGTTGGGTAATTTTTGGACGTCCCGATTTTGGTAGATCTTTAACATCACCAGTTTCTCTAAATTTGGACTCAATCTTACTAACTGTGGATTGGGTGATAGGGTTATCTGGATATTTTGCATTAAATAACTTGCATACCTCCTGCTGTGTTCAGGTCTTATTTCCACATCCGATGATAATCAAAATATCAATTCTTGGTGTCACAGTTAAATGTGCCATATTAAAATTGGAATTTTTATAAATACTAACACGTTACATTAACTTTTCGCACAATTTAATGAAAAATCTTCTGGTTAACTGACAGTAAAAACCATGAATACCTCAAAAAACTTAATCTGATAATTTTTTTGCTTGGCGACGTGCTTTTTTGCTATGTTTTATTTGTGTTCAGTTATTTTAGAAATTTTCGTTTATTTATTGTGAAAAATTTATTTTTCATTTTGTAACATTCAGTTGTCATTTACTCAAAAATTTTGTTATCCAAGGTGGCAACATTTTTATACCGTTAAATCGACAATGAAAGGTTTTCTCAAATTAGATTAAAAAAATGGGGGGTTGCCATTTGAAAAATAAGTTGATGGCATCATTACTCAAAAACAAATGACATCTAAAAATAGACGTTCCCTCAGAAATTTGTGTTTTTATTAAACAAAATCGACCTGTTCGAGGATTTTTTCCAAATATTTTTTGTTTCACATTTACTGAATTTATTCCATACTTTAGGCGCGCACTGTATATATATATGATATACTATGTCCTATGTACTACGTTAAAAATTATTAAGAATTTGCGAACTTTGAGGAAAATTTAATTATTACTCAATAATTTTACATAAAGGAAATGCAATTTTTAATTGTGTTTTAATGAGTTTGTTTGCAAATTAAGCGACAATAGGACCAATTTTTTAAAGCTAGCATCTGCAGATATAGACTCTGACGTTTTAAGCATTAATTATTTTAATCACCTCGAAATGTACGCGTAATGCAAATTAAATTTCCACGAAACGATTGTCGAAAGTGAAACGAGTACCGTCCCACAAGTTCTCCGACAAGAAACCGAAAAGGCTCAGCGGCAGACGCCAAATAACTTTTTAGGGTCCTCGTCAGGATCTGGACCGCTCTCTTTATGGTTCCAGGTCGCCGATCGAATCGAACATGACCGCTTTACAGGCTCCTTTTATCTATCGGCGCTTGAATTCCTGTGTGGTCCGGCCGGTGACGTCCGGAAAAAATATTACCGATTCGTAAAATACCTAAAAAACGTTTTAGTTAAACCGAAATCATTCGTTTCGATTGCCCTTTTTGAGACAGAGGTCCTGTCGCTGCTTGAACCGTACCGTTGAAAACGTGAGTCGACTGTTTATGTACATACAGTGTGGAATACAGCCAAATGGGACAAATTCATCGTTTTCATAAATCCATCCTTTCATAACTTCACCCATTAAGTAAGTAAGGGTTTGTGAAACCTCTTTAAAAATTAGTATCGTTCTTTATTCAAAAATGTTATGTCTATTTAAGAGTAAAACAAATTATTTGATTGACGAAATTCGTTACAACAAAAAAAAACTAATACTGTTTCGTTCTTGAGAATCAGAAGGTCAGCAAAAACAATCAGTGATTTTTTTCGACAGTATCAACTAAAAAGACAAAAACTTATCAACATTCCTCATAGTAGAATACAGGCTTTCACGGCTGTTGTCCAATGGTGAAGTTATGGTCGTCCAAATTGACTTGACGTTTCGCTGATCATGCTGTCAGCTTCTTCAGAAGGTTTCTAAAGCCTGTAGTCTAATTATAGTTAATTACTATTTAGTTTATAGTCAAAAACAATACAAACATCAATGTAAATGGATAACTTATTCGAGAAAATAATAGTCGATCATATTAGGTTCCATTAGGACACATTTCTTATACCTTATCATGCTATGATCTTTGGAAAACTTATATACTGTTCAAACAAACCCACCAGTTTCTAATATAGGGGAGAGTTACCTAAGATGGGACGATTTTCTTAATAATTACACATATCAAAAATTAACTATAATAGAGCGTTTTTATTATAACGAAATAAACATATATTTTAAACAGAAATATTTTTATACAACGAAACCAGAAAATAAACACATAAAAACGCTTAATTTCCCTATTTAAAAAAATATGCAAATGTCCCATCTTGGGATACCAGTCTCTTAAGATGGGACTAGGGGTTGCCTAAGAAGAGACATTACTCTTCACAACTGGCACATGTGAAATACAACTCATCCATGGTTCCACAAGACTCATGAGCCCACTCAGAACATCCATGGCAATTATACCAGTCCTCCTTAGTGTCCATGTAACTTTCCCCACACACGATGCAATTTGTATCATCTAGTTCTGATGCGCCAGTTCCATGGTCAATAATGTTGGTCTTCTTTGAACTTTGAATTTCTTGTTTACTTTTACCCTCGACAACAATTGCTCTTTTAACTCCTTTGGCATTCTTGGGGGATTTTGAGGCCTCCAAGTCCTCCAGTTTATTTTTATAAGGCGATTCAGTTAAAATTGTGGATTTTAATGACTTTCTAGAAGATGTCTTTTTTCTGTTTTTCCTTTGCCATAGGAAGGGGACTGATGTCAGTAATTCTTATCTTTGACGAAGAATGACTTTCAGAAATTATTTCCAGTTTTCGCTTGGCGACATAGGTTGAAAGCGGCTGATCTTCGTCGGAGTCATTTTTTTCCCGAATCTCTTGAACAGAAGATGAACAACTGTTCTGTTCTCTAGATGTCGATGGGGTAGAAGTCGGTGTGGTGGACCTCAATGGGGTGGTACGTGTTGCTGTAGGTTTTATATTTAGTGGAAGTATTGCTGGTACTTCGGTTTCCCCAGCTGGATCCACATTTTCAGAATTTTCTCCCCTTTCCGTTGTTCTTGAGGGGGCAAATTCCCACTCTTGGAATATTTCACTGTTAAACGGCCAGATGCCGGTTTTACGAAATCCATTTACGGCAGTCTGTACGTTTGATGCTTTTCCAAATGCTTCTCCCACAGCCCCTGCAATTTGATACAGTCCGAAAGTGCGGCCGCAATGATTTTTTAACCATCTAGTAAGGTACATGTCATAGTAGGTCATGAAAGATTTAAAATATGCAACGTCCAATGGTTGCATTTTATGAGTACAGTGGGGTGGTAGACATAGTAAAATGACACCATTCTCACGGCAAAAGTTTATAACACTTAAGCTTTTTGTATGTGAACAGTGGCCGTCTAAAACAATTAGAATTGGTCGTTCCTTGGATGGTCTTGTTTGTTGAACAAAATATTTTATAAATTGCAAAAATATATCACGGTCCATCCAGCCTTTGTCTTGTGAGAAAGCTGGACTGCCATTAGGGGCATTATCCATCAATTCTGGTTTAATCCTCTTTCTGGGGAAAATAAAAGCAGGTGCTAGGAAATTACCGCTTGCACTCATAGAGGCAACAATAGTAACATTTACTCCTCTCTCAGCGCTTGTCAAACCCCCAACTTGTTTTTTACCCCTCTGAGCAAGAATTTTTTTGCAGTTTTTGAACAGTAGTCACTCCGGACTCATCGACATTCCATATTCGATCTGGCGATAGCTTATATTTCTCATAAATAATTCCAAGATTGTTAAAGAAACTTTGAACTGAATTACGATTGAAGCCCGTGGCTCTAGCGTAAGATGTTGCTTCGGGCTTTCTAAGGGAAATATTTTTATGTCTATGCAGAAACCCATAAATCCATTTCTTAGAAGCCATTTTAGAATCTTTATTAAAGTTATTAGGAATGTTGTTGGCCTGGGCAAAATCAAATGCCAACTGACGAAGGTCTTTGTAAGTGATTCCAAAAAATCGCTTTTCCATTTCGAGAATATATTCCATAATCTCATTTTCTTGCTCGACAGAGAATACTTGTCTAAATCTTCCTAGATATTTTTCACTTTCTGTTACAATTTTATTTTTATTTGTAACCCTTCTTTGCAAAGTACTTTTTGGAACATTGTACTGTTCCGCTGCCTGTCGAACTGATAGTTCATTGTTTCTAATTTTTCGTATAGCTTCTGTCATATCTTGAGCTGACCATTTTCCACGATCGGTTTTTCTTTTGTAGTAGCGATCTATTTTTGGCATCTGTAATTGCAAAATAGAGACTATTAGCATGCTTTGTGAAAAACTGGGTTCCCAAGATGGGACGTCCCAACTTAGGAATCATTCCTGTGTCCCATCTTGAGAAACCTGCACATGGTTTGTACAAAACCTAACCTCTCTTTACACTAAACGGTAATTTTAAGTACAATGTATCGTAGTACCTCAAGATTAGCTACTTTTATAATATAGTGATAAAGAATTTAACAGTCACTTACCGTTTGTACACTGTTCACTATTTTCCAACTAGCTAATATTTTAATAAAACAGATAAAAATCAACGACGTGTCCTACGCGTGATGACTGATGTACTGTGTGCGCAGTTTTCTACCCAAGTCAAGGGGTATACTAAGAAGTTTTAAGCGTCGCTAACAGATGGCGCCACACAATTCACATTCTCTAGCATTTGAAATGTCTCTTCTTGGGAGACCGTCCCATCTTGCGTAACTCTCCCCTATGTCCCAGAAGGATGGAGCATCACCCCCAATGTCCGGCAGTACTTCTTCGACTTTCAGATCGGTGAACATGTAGGTGAGCATTGCTAGAATCGCCAGCACATTCACCTGATCTTACGCCAAAAGACTTCTTCTTGTGGGGATATGTCACAAGTACGTAAAATGTCATTGCTCTTGTCAAAAAGGTGCCCCTATACCAATGACCAGTCTATCCAGTAGCAGTCCTACCTTCCAGAGTAATTTCCTCGGAAGTCTGGAAAGATTTAAAAATGTAAATAAACTAACTAGGCTTATTTTTTACCAAACCCTTCAGTATCTTTAGACTAGTAGAAATGCGAAATCATAATACCATACCAGAATGTCTTGAAGTGTCGAACTAATAACAGAGTTATTTTGAGTTCTGTAGACTGAAACAAAATTAAGCGAATTAAATCCCGACTATACTATGGACACCTTACCGAAAGGCCTTAACCGTTACATCTAGAAATATCTTAAAAGTAACCGACCCGTCACCGTGATATACTAGAACACCACAATATATGTTAATCTTGTAGTAATTTATAACGGTGTCACCCTAATTGTACAATTATTTCAAAATACTTGTTTTCTAAAACTAATACCGGACTAGATTTATCGTCCCGTGGCTCCAGCTAAAAACGTAGAGAAGTAATTTACGTCGTATTTTACTTGGTGCTTGTAACCGGACACCTGCCTTTATAAAAACACTGGATGGCGTAGATCTTGTATAGATAAATCAACTAATGAGTCTACGTGTAATTATTTTTCATCTTGCCAAGATTTGCCAACTCTTTGGAAGGCGCCTAGATTTATTAGTTATCGGGCATAGGAGTTGTGGAAATGTCGCAAGCATGCTCTGCCAGTACCGCACACTATTGGAAAATTGCAAATACATTATTTTTAAAACATAACTTTCCTATTCATTAAAAAAAAAGAAGATGAACAGGAGTATATAATTCCAAGAGTCTTGTATGTAATGCCGAAGATCATTGAGATTGTCTGGGGCATGGAATAAATGACCCAGTCTGGTACCAATCATATCCCAGACATGTTCGATTGGTGAGAGATCGGGGGAAGGAGCTGGACATGGAAGCACATGTCCATGAGCTTGTTCCAAAAACTGTGACATAACATAACTCTTGACGTGTAAGCGCAGGCGTTATCTTGTTGAAAACTTAGTTCAATCAACCCCTGAAGAGATGATAGTGCAACAGGTTGTAAAACAACGGCTTGTAACTAAAGGAAAACTAAAGGTGATCTACTATTGACGAGAATTTATTTATGTTTCGCAAAAACTCATTCCAAACATGCACTTTTTTATATGAAAACGGCAACAAATATCAGGCAAACATTTTTGAATGAAACTTTTAACTAATACTGGGTGTTGCGGTTTTTTATTTAAATCAATATAAGTAGTTACCAATCTTGCCGTAAGGTTATCTGTAAAGTTATTTGTAGAACTGGATCATGGAAAGTCATGAACTAGTTTATTCGTTAAGTCAACTACAGTTTATTGTAATATTTTAGAGAAAATACATAATATTTGGTAGATAATCTCGTCTACTCTTTTTGAGAGTTTTTTTATGTTCAGTTACAAAATGTGGAAGTTGCGCTTAAGTTAAATCTTTTAGAGTTTTAGACAATGGAAAATATACTTTTGCTTGTTAGATCTGACATTTTGATTCAGGAATTTGAACAGGAAGACTCGTAGAGGAAGACTCATAGGAGAACTCTGTATAGGTGGACTCATAGATAATTTACGTTTATTAAGTTTATTAATTTAATGTAAAACTAAAAGTAAAAAATGTGATAAAAAAATAGTTTTTCTTAAATACCATGCCGAAGGATAATTTGGCGCTATGTATCATAATAGTGTTAGAACTGGTTTGACAAGTATAACAAAGTCACATATTAAAAAAGTACAACAAATAAAGAAATGAGAAACAATTACGACTGGCAGCTACAAAAAATTCGGTTATCCTTCCCAGTGTGCTATTCGGGATATTCAATAATATGTAATTAATTACTAGATCTCTTATCTAAAATTGTGTTTATGCGGATGCTCTTCAAGGCTAGTGGTAAAAAAAGTATGTTAAGTTCTGCTACTTACATAATATACAGTACGTCCCCGGATCGAGTTTAAAAGAGGAAAAAACTTTGTGTTTTTGATTTCTCAGAAAAAAGTCACTGTTGATGATTTGCCCTGCTTGATTTCAAACTACCAAATCGCAAATTACTTTTTATATAACTCAAACGGTTCTCGAGATAATACCATTTTTCTTCATAATTTGGACTTCATTAACTTGGGCTCTAGTAGGCGGATTGCAAGATATCATTGCAAGATATCACTGACAACTGCTGACAACTAATAAGTCAGTATAACTTCAAATCGAATCTTCGTCATTTTGCTACTATTTATATGCTATATATGCTATGTTGACTCTAGAACAAAGAATTTATTTGATTCAATGCTACGGAACTGGGGAAGAGTGCTATCGTGTTGTTATTAATAAAAACGAAAAATATTTGGAAGTTAGCATTTCTAATGTCGGAGCGAAGAAGTTGGTAACCAAGTTCTTAGAAACAGGCTCTGTTTTAGACATTAAAAAAAATGGTTGAATGAAGATGATGCTGCTTCAGTTCTTGCTCTCCATTCCGTGAGAGAAACTCCAAGATTATCACTTAGAAGAAGGGCAATTGAAAGTGAAATAAGTAAATCGCATTTAAAGATAATTTTTAAGCAGGACCGGATTTTACAATTTAAACCAAAATTCAGGCACACCTTAGAGGAGGGTGATGAAGCCAAACGTTTGGAGTTTTGTTTGTAGATAGGCAACAGAGTTTTAAATGACGTAGGATTTCATAAACGAATTTTGTTCTCCGATGAATCTACATTTCAAAAACGGCGTCGTTTCCTCTCAGCATTGCCAGTATTGGAGTGAAACAAATCCCCACTTTACTATTTCTTGTCGAAGACAATATTTCAAAAAATGTCTGGTGTGCGGTTTCATATACAAATGGCATTATTGGTCCATATTTTTTTCAAAGAAAATTTAAATCGTAATACATATTTGGAGATGCTACAAAACAGATGACAGAAACAGTTTTTAACAGATAAACTTGATGAACTTCCTTTAAGTTATCGAACGAGAATGTTTTTCCAACAAGATGGGTGCCCTGCTCATCATGCCGTTACTGTCCGTAATTGGATCAATTCCGAATTTAATGGCCTCCCCATTTTATGGCCGCCGAGAAGCCCGGATCTGACAATATTGAACATCTATCTATGGGGACGTTTAAAGCAAATTGTTTATCGTGAACCACTAGAAAATGATGAAGAGCAGTTAAAAACACGGAGACCTTATCAATTGAGGAAATTAGAAATAGTTTTCACGAATTTAGAGCTCGATTTGAAATTTGTGCAGAAAAAGGAGGAGCATTATTTGAATAAAAAAAATTCTGGTTTAGTTTTGATTTCATTTTATAATCAGTTGTTTAATTCAATGATTAAAACATGAGACTAAATAATTCGAATCATTTTTTTAGCTAACTAATTAATTGAGTTTCTATAGCATACAGTATCCTAGACAATGAAATTATTGGGTTAAATTCGCCAACTAGAATTACTTATACAATTTTGTGAAAGTCCAAATTCTGAAGAAAAATGGTATTATCTCGAGAACCGTTTGAGTTATATAAAAAGTAATTTGCGTTTTGGGGGTTTGAAATCAAGCAGGGCAAATCATCAAGAGTGACTTTTTCTGAAAAATAAAAACACAAAATGTTTGCCTCTTTTAAACTCGATCCGAGAACATATTGTATAATTCAAAATATATTCACAAATCTTACAAGCAAAATACTCTTCATATTCGAAATGGAACCATTTATTAATTGTTATGAGTATTAATTATTAAATGTATAACAATTATCATTTTGTTAACTGTATTGTAATTATTCTCCTATCACATTTGAGGCTATGTTTTTAATGACTTTTCCACAACGAACAATCTCTATAACGCTCAACCCACACAAGACCGACGAATCGATAATATGACTATAAAATTGTTAATAACGAAATAGTAAAACTACTACCAACTGTCCGATTCTGGTAATAAATAACGGCGAAACACCTTGCTATGAAGCTATTGGAATTAATACGCATATCGACTAAAGGATTATAAAACAAAAACCGATTTGCTCGCAGTAGGCAAGTGAAAGGAGTCGGTAAGCGTAAAATCTGCATGTTAATAAAAAAATGCTGTTAGGAAAATGTCGTTGAAGTTGCGTGGGTTTGAAATAATTCAATTTAATTTCAGTGTGATTTTTCGATAGTGTTTGGGTGCTTGCGAAGGAATCAATCTTTTTGCTCTGTCGATAAATGAATACGCCTACTAAAAGTAACGAAACTGGTTATTTTCAAGACATTCATACATTATGGATGTATAGGTTGGTATACTTGCAGGTTGACAGAAAGGTTGACTTTGATTTTATAAAACGTTAACAAGGTTTTCTTATTCAAAATATATTTTTTACATCAATTATCGCAGAATAATAAAAAATACTAAAAATGTACAGCTAAATGTATCTGAGCTTAAAGAAAATCATCCTCAAACAATGTCTTGAACTATTTTCCTTAGAATGGCCAAGTTCTGAAGTTCTATTATTAAGAAAAATAAAATACAATAATTACCTTGTTATTGCATAATACACGATCAGAAAAACATATAAAAACAACAAAGAAGCTAAAATGTATTAATTTAAGTCAGTTGGTAACAATTCTTGAACTGAGCTTAGACGATAGCGTGAATATGTAGGCCACACTTCAGGGTAGCGTTGCAGGTTACGTATTTAGTTTCTTGCCTAAACGCTTGGTGGAAGTTTATGAAGAATTTTAGGTTTCCCACTGCTTTCATTTGTATTAACAGTTACTATTTATCTATAAAAAGTCACATATCTAGTAAAAACCTGGTGAAGCTGGTCCAGGTCTATGATTAAGTGTGGAAATTTTGTTTGAAAATCCTGAAAAGCGTTGAATAAACTTCCATGGCTTACTTTGAGGACGGAAAAACTAAATACGAGGTGTGTAAATTAAGTAATGAGGCTTAAGTAGTTTTAAATTTTTTTATTCGAATAGAATTAGAATTCAGTATTGTCTCCCTCAAAATAACTTCCTTGGGAAGTCACACAGCGCTAGAGACGGTTCTTCCATTCCTCATAGCAGTGCTGGAACTCATATACTGGATAGCCTTCAGCTGGTCGGTTATAGCCGTTGGAATGTTTTCTATGGTCTCAACATGACGTCTCTTGAGGTGATTTTTCAATCTCGGGGAAAAAAGAAAAAAAGTCACAGGGACTCAAGTCAGGCGAATAAGGGGGCTGAGGAGCCACATGAATGTTTTTACTGGATAAAAATTCGTTTACTGAAATGGCTGTGTGACAAGGCGCATTGTCGTTATGTAACATCCAGTTGTTCTTGATGTTTGGTCTCACACGCATGACCCTTTTTCGAAGTTTTTCAAGAACCTCTCTGTAAAGGTGTTGATTTACCGTTTGGCCTGGAGGGACAAACTCATTGTGGACAATTCCCTACCTATCAAAAAAGCAAATTAACTCTTGCTTTTTTTGGGTCTTGGAGAGCTTGAAGTGTGCCATTTCATGCTTTGATCCTTGGTTTCCGAGTCCTACTCAAACACCCAAGTTTCATCACTAATAATGACACGTTCCATAAAATGAGGATCATTTTCATTCTTGTCGTCAACCGACGATCTGAATGCACAAAATTCCGTATTATATCGACATTTTCATCGGTTCTTGGAAATGAAGGCCTTCCGCTCCGTGGTTCATCTTCAATCGACTCTCTTCCTTCTGAGAATGCCTTAAATCACCGAAAAACCTGGGTTCTTGAAAAAACACTGTATCCATAGGCGTGTTCAAGTTTTGCAAAAGTATCCGTTGCGCTGTGTCCAAGTCTGAAGCAAAACCTGATTGCTCAAAATTAATGTCACACATTTTTAAAACGCACTAGAAAAAAACGGTTCACTAAAGCAGTCACAAAGAACAACAACAAGTTTAAACTTGTATTTTAAGGTGCACTACATGTTAATCTACCGCTCTTCCAAGTCCCGTCTCCGCAGTGTTGCTAGATCGAGCGCTACGTTGCCAGTCTCTTTATTTAATTTACACACCTCGTATATTACCTATTGTTTGTTGAGGGCCTTTTTTTTATTAAATCAACGGTTGAATAAAATATTGATAAGCAGTGGCTAAGCGTCGAATTCAACTGAAATTAATTTGTCTCCTTTATTAAATTTATTTCAAACGAATATTAGTTTTTAGTGACAACTACATGACAATGAATTGTCTTATTAATTCTCTTATTCTACCTGCTAAGGTACTCACTGTCTGAAGAAGTCACTATGTGGTGAACCGATCACATTAACGAAATAAATGCGAAAATTTGTTCACCATTTAATTTTTTAATAAATGCAGAAATTTTCACCTTCTGAGTTTGTATACTGAAATAGCAGCTTTATAAGATTTACACCTCCATAACAACTACTACAATAATTTATGTCGTTATCTTTAGCAGAGATCTAAATTGACTATTATGGTGTTACAATCCTCTCAATCATAAGTACATAAGTATTTTTTCAACAATTATTCCTATAAATAACGTGTTAAAATGTCAACAACGTTTATCTATGCTTTGTCGCTCGATGATAAAAATCGCTCGACGTTCATAAACGTAAAACGTCAGAAATGAAGCCGTTCCGACAAACGAGACCATTTATTACTAATTATTGGTAATTAAAGTATGCTGGGATAGCCCGTAATTGTGGCAGCGATCTTTATATACAATAAGCAACATAAATAAGTTTTTTCGCTGCCTCTGCGCAACCATTTAAGACGACGTCTGTCATTATTTATCCGCTTCTTTCCTCAAACTTGGAACTAGATTAATTTCAATGGAATCGTTGCTCTTGTTTCTTGCGCGCTCTATTCCTGTTAAAACGCATCTTTACGATTTGTCAGCCGACAAATATCGGGTACAAAATGGATGGAAACGGCAACAGGAAGTCCATAATTTAGGTACTTGCTCTGCTATACTCTTATTTATTCTCGGCAAGTCGGACAAATTGTGGAGTGTTACAGTTCTTGCCGACTTCCTCTAGTGGTTCGACTAGCGCATGAGAGAAGTAGGTAAACGTTGAGATTTTTTACCGCATACACCGAGAAAAATAGTTCCTTCGCACAAAGAAAAATTATTTAGTCCGAAGAAATACCGGGACACAAAGGAAACGAACAGGCTGAAAAAATAGCTAAAGAAGGCGCTTCAGGTGTTCAAATTGGACCAGAACGTTTCTGTGGCGTGACAAAACCGTCTAAAAAAACGTAAATTCACAAACTGATAACTTATAAATCACTGGAATTGTGAACAATCTTTCTAGGACAAAAACAGGCGACACATTTCACAGTTCACACGATCGACCAAATTACCAGAAGACTTACTCAGATAAAATCGAAGGGTTGTCAGGATTATAGTAAGTTTACTCACAGAAGAAACAGTCTTACAGAGGAAACAACATGAGATTCTGCTTGGAAGAAAGGAAGCATCAGTTCACGTACTATGTCACTGTGAAGGACTAACAAGACTGTGGCATCAATTTCTAGGAAAGAGCCCATATTGATGCTGTGGAGTCTGATAACATGGACCAAGGCAGATAAGGTGCTCTAAGGAGCTCTAAATACCAGTGTTATAATAAAATTCGAAGTCGCGGTGGCTAATAGAATTGGCTTCAGCTCCCATTATTCCAATCTAATACTTTTAATAGAATCAATTAAATATTTGTCTTGAAGTGGCAAATAACATTCTCTGAATTTTGAAAGAAACACTCCTTTGTGTCAACTTCAAATTCATTCTGAAGCATTCAGCCTGCAGCGTTCACGGCCACAGCTACAAAAGAAATGAGCAACGTTACAGGTTCTGTCTACTGTGATCAAGGGCAATGCTACTGTTGCACTGTACAGCTGGTAGGCTATTTGATTCAGCTGGCACGTGGATGCCATATCAAGTTTCTAGCAAAAAGCCACAACAAATATAGAATGGATGTTTAACAGAAAGAAGACTATTACTTGAGATTCAAGAATAGCTTCCTGATGTGTATTAAAAGCTTTGATGGACTTCAAGAAATAATTTTGAAACAAATACATGATATAAATACAAATTTAATTAACTATACTCCTCATCTCCTAGAAAATATTTTCACTTCTATTCGAGAAGGAACAATCAAAATGCGTATTTTTTACCTCGACTCGATTTTTCACTAACCCATACTAAAGGTCAAAAATAAAAAAAAATGATAAAGTAAAACCTAACCTAACCTAACATAATCTAACCTAACGTAACCTTACCTAACCTAACCCTTATTAAAGGTAAGAAATGTATAAAAAAATGATAAAGTTGCTGAAGTTTGAAAATAGGCCATCAGATTCTAAGGCAAAAACTTCCCAAGATAACAAATTGCCTACAACTCAAGCCATCAGGAATTTGTTTACGTGCCAGCCATATTGGAACAAATTTGGCTGACACGGTATTCCTCCACAGCCAACTTGAGGTCTTTAGTTGAACGGTCGTTATTAGATACGATTGCCATTTATTATGATCATGGCGTCAATCCTACTTCTGTAAAAGCCTACTGTACTTACTTTTCGGGAGGCACTGTATGAACTGTGAGCAAATCTGGCGAAAAATTTCTCGTGGCAACATCTTCTGCACCGTGCTCGTAAATATATTAAATCCGCTCGACGCGCAGCATCCCGCGAATCACCGTCCACGTGCTGGGTTCGCATTTCACTTTTATTTCATTTAGTATTCACCGTTTTAATATATTTCTCGGCATTCTTTGGGTATTAATTGCCACTCAGAAATGTCAAGGTTTCCGTAGAAGCTCTATATAAATTATATTACGGTTTTCTTGTCCAGCATATTTAATTAGAAGATGAGCAGAACCTTGAATATGCAAACGAGCCTCAGATATTATAAATTCGAGATTTCAACATGGAGATGTACATGATTTGTTGCGAAAGTTGTGTAACCGCAGCGGCGGCGCGTTTCTTTTTTATTAAGATTAATTTTAATAATCCAACCCTAATACATACGATGTGTGTAAATTATGTAACGAGACTGTTTTTTGTTCGAATAGAACTACAATTCATTATTTTCTCCTTCAAAATAACTTCGTTGGGAAGCTACACAGCGCTGGAGACGGTTCTTCCACTCCTCACGGCAGTGCTGGAACTCATATACTGGATAGCCTTCCGCTGGTCCAAAAATGACGTCTCTTGAGGTGATTTTTCAATCTCGGGAAGAGAAAAAAGTCACAAGGACTCAAGTCCAACAAGCAACATCCAGTTATTCTTGATGTTTGGTCTCACACGCATGAGACTTTATCGAAGTTTTTCAAGAACTTATTAAGAATTTATGGATAATTCCCTGGCTATCAAAAAAAGCAAATGAACATGCATTTGATCTTCGACTTGCTCATTCTTGTCTTTTTTTATCTTGGAGAGCTTGAAGTGTGCCATTCCATGCTTTGGCGCTTGGTTTCCGGGTGGTACTCAAACACCCAAATCTCATCACCAATAACGACACGTTCCATAAAATGGGGATCATTTTCAATCGATTCCAAAAAGTCAAGACACCTTTCTATCCTGATGTCCTTTTGTTCCTGCAAAAGGTGTTTTGGAACCATCTGATGAATAGTGGTGTGATTCAGATTTAACTATTACCCGATCATTCTTGTCATCAACCGACGATCTGAACGCACAAGGTCCGCTGCGTGGTTCATCTTCAATCGACTCTCTTCCTTCTGAGAATGCCTTAAACCACCGATAAATCCGAGCTCTTGAAAAACACTGTCTCTATAGGCTTGTTGACATCTTGCAAATGTATCCGTTGCGCTGTGTCCTGAAGCAACCTGATTGAGCACACCGTTACTCAAAAAATGGAGCACTAAGTATACATTTTCAAAAACAGAATCTCCTATTTTTTTCCGAATACAGCGATATAAAACTCTATGGAGTGATCACTTAAGAAGGTTTATAAGACATATGTGTGGTGTATGCCACAGCTTCTGTTTATGTCTCGTATAATTATGATCAACTCCAGTTTCCTTGGAAACTCCATACCATATTTTATGTTTTCAAGTTCATATGTCTCAAAAACTATCAGAGATATATAGCAGATGCGTTATAAAATGAATTCAGCATCCCTGTGTCCTGATTTTTCACCAAACTCCAGTATTTAGGTAATCCCAACGTACTTAACTTACATCGTTTTAACAATGAGTTTAATAGCAAAGTTTTTCAAACAAAACTTTGCCTTATATTGTTTTACAATTTTTCACAGATTTTACAAGTGACCATATCTCGAGATTCAAGATACTTTCATGAACATGTTTTTAGTCACATGAACAGTCAGAACATTGTCTCTAACCTCTTTCAGTTTGACGTTACTCTTTGGGAAGCCTTGTATAAATTTGATTTTATACAAAATAACATTGTTTTATATATTACACGAAACCACACTAATTGCCATAAAGTATGTGAAAGTATATATATGTCCTTCAAAACCAGAACAGTTTTGACAAATAATAAAAATCATATGTTTTTTTCTTACCAAACTGAGAGGAAGCGAAATAAATGCTCAGAAAATAAGAATCCAGGATGAAAAAAATGTTGCATGTTGTTAACCGTGAGAATAGATTCAAAATACGTTTTTTAAATAAATTTTGAAAATCTGGCTCGAAGGACCAATATTTCTGTTATAGGAACGCAGACTCGTAGATCTCCGTCAGCCACCGCTCTTCCAGGAAGGCATAACCGATACTCGCCTAATGCTCACCGCTATGAGGTGGGACGGGATCGAGAAAAAAATGGTCGCTCTGCAATTATAAATTCCAAAGCGTGCAACCATCCGCACTTACGCCATTACCGGCATCCTGAACTAGATCATTCCCGCTAATTTGTACACGGGCGACAAAAACGCCACGGCAAATACGGCTCTCGCGACAGGTGTTGGGAGTCGTTGAGGCAGCGTGATCAGAAAAACAGGAAGCAATACGAGCTGGAACTTGGCGAAAAACAGCGACTTTCGAACGATGAATTCGTCCTTATCTTTATTGATATGGTGGCGATTCGATGCCTACGCACGCTGATAAATTCTTCGAATTATTGTACTTTTACGTATCTGCCTGCGTTTTTATGGTGAGCATGGTGAGAGGTTTTTTCATAGATAATTTATATTACCCGTACGTGACCTGGGATTTAGAGTACCAGCTTATATGTAAAGAACTTAGTATGGTCATACAAAACTAGTCAGGAAATTACTAAATGTTGACCGTATCTGTTGTCAGTTCATCTACACATCTTGACATACATATTTCAGTCTTCAGAAGTTAAAATAAAGAGAGTACACCAAATATAAGATAAGAAAATAATAATGTAACTATTATTGTTTTCCTAAATAAAAAAGAAATGAATTGTCACAGACTTTTTTTTTTCAATATTTCTCTAGCTATTGGAAAAGAGACTTTGCTTATGTGGTGTATTAAAATTAATATTTTGTGTAGATGACAAAAACAGTAACAACTTTGCTTGTTTTTAATTAAGCTGTTTTTAATTAGTTACAGTAATCTAAATAGTGTTGATCTTAGAGAACAATACATCAATATATCTTGTCACCTTTATCTTGTGTTTGATATTGTTTATCTTTATTGTTTATCTTGATTTTAATTGATATTGTTTATCTTTAAATAAATATTTATTAAATAAATCTTTATTAAATTTATCTCAAAATAAATCACTTCTCCACTCAAGTCAAACACGTTTATTAACACTCTACAACTCGTCGATCTTAACTGTCAAACATCCAAATCACAACTAACTCTATCCTAGCAACAACACTACTATTTATAGTTTTTACATGTTCTAGAAAATTCCTTATTCCATCTAGAATATTTAATATGTCATTCCATACAATTCTTTACTAACAGCTAATGTATAAACTAAATATACTAAGTATGTTATCTATAAAACTTAATAAATGCCAGCTGTCACTAATGTCACTTTTACAAAAGTCACAATATTTTGGGTGGTATAATGTTGATTAATTTGACATAGTGAGATAATTTTATCAATAATTCCTTAGACATAACTTCCTTTAAAGACATCCAAAATTTGTTTGTGCTGGGAACATACAAGGTCCAGTAAAAGTCGGAAATAATGCCTAACGAATAGGAAACGTTTTCAGCTAAAAGTTGTTTGATTTCATTTTTCACATTAGTTGATCATTTCATATTATACTATAGTGTATATACTATATTACCTCATAAAAAAGTTTACAGTAAATCAAATCCGATGACTGAGTAAACTATCTGACTTGATCCCCTGTAACTTTTTTATGAGGTTACGTTAATGACCAAGTATATTAAACGAACTGCCAAATAATGCGAACGACTTATGAGTTCGAGACCGATCTCGTTCCTTGGTCAGTACGTTTCACTACTCCGTTTGGACTGCGCATCATTTTTATAATCGTGTACATACTACCGACCTGGTTTTGTTTCTCTGGATTTTGTTTAGGATAGTGATAGTCCAAAGTATCGTGACTGTTATTCAAAAATGTTATAATTTATTCAAATGACGGGTTATTCTGCTCAATATAACAAAAAAGGTCAATAATTATTCGCCTTCATTTGAAACCGTGGCACAAAAATAATGACTCAAGAACCAAGACAGTTTCATGTACTTTTTTTTTTTGCAAGTGACTAGTCAGGACCTGGTCTGAAACCACCGATAGGATTGATACTTGTTGGTCCTATGTATGTCAGATAACAGCAAAAACAAAGGCCTGTGAAGGAAACAAATATCAGAATATATATGTAATTCCTTCAGTGACAGCTAGTAAAATTTGAAATTCTCGTATTTTCGTAAGGACGCATGGGACCCACATCATATTTTAGGGGGTGATTACTAACCTAAGTAGAAGTAAATTCAGATGAAATTTACTTTTGAAATTTAATGAATTCTCCCCATCCCCATCTTCTGTCTCCCCAGAAGATCTTGAAAACGGCTTGCAAAATATTTGCAATAATTGCATATTTGCAAGTGAATATTTTTTATTTCTTTGGTTTTTAAAAATATTCATTTTTCTTAAAAATAAAACAATTGTAAAATCTCAAAGGTGAAATGTTGACATAAAAAAACATTCAAATTATCCTGTTTTACAGATCTCAAAATTTCAAAATAAAGATCTCAAAAAAAAGTTAAAAAGACTGTATTTACTCAGTAATTACATAAAAAAAATATTTCGCAAATATTTTGCAAGCCGTTTCCAAGATCTGGGGAAGCAGCCATTTGGAAAAAAATGGCAGGTTTCATTTGAAGATTTTTTTGTTAGTACCTATAGCCATCTACTTAAATCCTCTTTAATGCCTCCTTACGAAGATACGAACGTGTCAAGTTCCACTAGCCGCCACTGAATTCTTTATGTAATTTTTAGTGCTAAAATCACAGCCATATTTCACAGATCTGGCTAATTAGACTTTTGATTCAAAATTACACCATATTTTGAAAAATTAGTGTCATACCATCAACGATCGCCTTTCCAAAGCACGTCACAAAATTCCAGCATCATATTTTAACGTATAACAAAAAGGCATTCCTATTCTCCCTCTACCGCTAGGTCGTAAACAGTGACGAGAAGAATGCAAAAGCATAAAAAGTAATTTGCGCCAATCAATACGTCCGCTTGAAACACACAATCGATAAACATGTCGGCTACCTCTGTCTTCTAATAGCGCGTAATAAGGATTACTCAACTTTGATTCGTACAAGCAGGCACTATAATGATGGTTACGTAAATGCGTGGTCAATAATGGTCGCCGTAGCCGTTATCAAAACGACAAATTGCCAGCGCCGAGATTTAAGCGAGCCTGGGATTCCGATTTAGGAGAAGCTCCACGTGATCTGCCGAAGAAGGAATTTGCAATTAAATGGAAAAATATTGTGGTTTAGTAGGTATGTATATATGTGCAGTAATGTCTTTTTTAGATATCTCGTAGTAGACAGTCTGCATGTTCGTCTAGATGCGATGCCACCGAAATGGTGTACACTAGTTGAACGAGTGGGTTATATGTACTTCGTGTAGAAACTTGTACAAGCATAGTCACACTTGGTGGATTTTCAAACATGTTAACATCTGCAATTGGCAGTGATGCATCATTTTAATTCACATGGGGCGCTCTCGTTGACCATATTTAGATTTAGATAAATAAACATACTTAATGTAAGTATTGAAGTTAGAACCGAATGGTGGTTTGTGCAACTTAACGGCATCACCAGATGCTTCCCCTAGAATATATCACAATAATGGCAGTATGTGACGATCTTCTCGTGACGTAATTAAAAACTTGTGACCTATGACAAGAATACGGACACTGTATGTAACATGATTGACTTTTCAATACGTATTTACTGAGCTCATCTGGCATAGTAGACATCAAAATCATGACATAGTTGTGCTAAGCACCATTTACGCTTTCTGCTTTACAAGATATGAAGGCAACCATGTTGGTATCATAAAAAAGATAATAGGATACAGAGAGCGGAGGAAATAAGTAAAAATTTGAATGAACAATGAGAAGAAAATTGATTGCCAAGTTCAAACATTAGGTATCTTCAAGATAAAACTTGTTATAGTGTCCTTCTTAAAGTGTATATCATGTGGGAAATATAACTTTGGCGCTAACTGGTGCTATACGAATTATGAAAAATTACGTGTAATGACCTACTCGAACGAGATCACGTGACTTTCTATACCTATCAAATTTATCATTTTTTCCAAAAAAAAAAATCGGTCAAAATGTGTCGTTTGTAATGATTGAAAAAAATCACCAAAAAAGGTTGTTTCTTCTAGTTTTTAAAAGATCTTGTAATCGCAAATAGTATGTCTATTTTGAATGAAATTTGACAAAAGCATTTCGAAAGTTGAATTTAAAAAAATCCCATTTGATACACACTTTATGAAGGACACTGTATATTTGCAGTCATAAGGGCAATACCAAAAGTTAAAATTTCGCAAGCATAAAACTCTGCTTCGAGGGGACCAACATTCTTGTTCTATGTTATACACAGAAGTATTTTAGAACAATCTATTGTAAGTATTTACTTCACAGTTATTTTATCTTGTTACGCTCTGAACTTTTGGATAGAAGTTAACACTTTTCTTTTTATCCTACATTTCTGCCAACTGCTAAATATACGAGGCGCGTTCATAAAGTAAGGGCCGTTTGGTCACAGAAAAAAATGTACTCATAAGAAACAAATTGTATTGTCATATTTAGTTAGGTACAATCTTACTTTACTTTTCTACATAATCGCCGTTCACTTCTAAGCATTTTTCGTACCGCTGCACCAGCTTCTTTAACCCCTCTGCATAGAAGCTTGCCGCCTGAGAGTTGAACCAGTTGACAACGGCGTTTTTGAGTCCCTCTTCGGTTTCAAAACGTTGTCCACCGAGCCACTGTTTAAAATGCAAGAATAGGAAGTAGTCGCTAGGTGCAAGGTCGGGACTGTACGGTGGGTGGTCAAAAAGTTCCCAACGAAAATCTTGAATTTTCTCATTGGTTTTGGCAGCAGTGTGAGGACGCGCGTTATCGTGGAGGAGGATTATGCCAGATGACAGTTTCCCGCGGCGTTTGTTTTGGATCGCACGTCTCAATTTTTTGAGCGTTTCGCAGTACACCTCAGCTGTAATTGTTCTCCCACGTTCCATGAAATTAACCAAAAGAACACCGTCCTGTACCGAACTGTAGCCATCAATTTTCGACTTGTGTACTGAGTTTGCTTAAACTTTTTCGGTTTTGGTGAAGATGAGTGTCGCCACTGCATCGATTGCAGTTTTGTTTCTGGGTTGGCGTAGGATACCCACGTCTCGTCCCCAGTAACAATGTGAGAAAACAAATCATCTCCATCTTGTTGATAACGGGCCAAAAACTTTCGTCCACTAGACATTCTTTGCTCTTTGTGGTGGTCGGTGAGCATTTTTGGTACCCACCTTGCACACAATTTGCGGTATGCGAGGTTTTCTGTGACAATATTGTAAACAGTAGTGCGTCCAAGTTGAGGAAATTTGTTAGCCAGGCCACTAATCGTCAATCGACGATCAGATCGCAGTGTTTGGTCCACTTGTGAAACGATTTCATCGGTCTTGATACTGGGCCTGCCACTCCGCTCTTCGTCATGGACATTTGTTCGGCCATTTTTAAAAATCACGGCACCATTGTCTAACCTTTTCTTCACTCATAACTGTAGGTCCGTAAACCAGGCATAACTCCCGATGAATTTCAGCAGCCGACGATCCTTTTGCACATAAGAAACGAATCACAGAACGCACTTCACAGTTGGCGGGATCAACGATTTTCGCGGCCATTGTTCTTTGCATTCACGGACAACAATACGACTTCAGAATCAAAACAAATGACGCTGTAGCTTCGCAATGAGTCAGTAGATGGCGCTGCAGTAGTAAAACTGTGCTTCGAAGCGCCAATATTTATATATAAGCAAACGGCCCTTAGTTTATGAACGCGCCTCGTAAAAACCGTGTAAATTCTATAATCGTCGAAAAACAAAACGCAACACGAACCCAGACCGCATTAAATATGTCGATATCGCCATCAGGCGGCGATCTCCATCGAGTCCCGAGCTCCGGCAGGTTGAAATTGTCAATTATATCGTCGTGACAACCCACTTTACACGGCGTACAAGTGTAGAGATCGTTATCTCGGCGGCGTCTTCCAAATATCGCCTTAATCCGATATTTGTTTACGCAAAAATCGGGATTCGTGCGCACGTTCGAATCTCCATATCGGGCGCAGCGCTAGCGAACGACGCCCGAACGTGATATGTATAACGCAGTCCAAATAATTGGTTATAATAGAGCGGCGCATGGGCGGAACAACGACATATTCACGATAAATTAATTTTCATCGTTAAAATAATATTACGGCAGTTAAATTAGCAGTAAAATTAACAACGTCAAAATTAAGATTGATATCAGCATTAGAATTAGCATTGGCATTAGCATCAACATCAGCATTATTATCCGCATTAGTTTAATCATTAGCATTAGAATTAACGTCAGCGTTAATATCAACATAAGCAACAGCAATTGTTCTCAATAGTACTCATTAGCGTCGGCATCAACATCAGCATCATCATTAGCAAACGCATTACCATTAGCATGATCAGTAACATTAATATCAACACTAACAGTATCATTGTCATATCATTAGAATTTGCAATCAACAATAGCCAATGCCGTAGGGTCAATATTACTATCACATTATTTAGTTAGTATTGTGTATTAACATTAGCATTAACATTAACGTTAACATCAGCATCAGCATTAGCTTCAGAATCAGCATCAACATCAGCATTAGCATCAGCATTAGCGTCGGCATTAGAATCAGTATTAACATTAACATACGCGTTATCATAAGCGTTAGCAGTAACATTAACATCAACATTAGCAGTAGCATTGGCATCATAATTTGCATTCAACATTAGCCAATACCGTTACTGTCAATATTAGTATATGTATTTAGCACCACCATTAGCCGTAGCATTGGTATCAGCATTAGCCATCAGCGTTAGTATCTGCATTAGTATTACCTAACTATTCTAACTAGCATCAGCAGTTATTTTTGTTTTCTTTGTGAAATAGTTGCTCATTTCTGCCGAATTGGAAACTTCCTACGTCCAATCAGTTCTCTTTTTGCTAGATTTATCTGATCGACAAGTTCTTTGTATAGAGATATCCAAAAAAAAGTCATCAACTCTGGCTATGAACGAGAGAGATGGAAATAGATGTCATGTCTAAGCTTTTCGGTTATGTCGAACTTTTGACAAGTGATTGTCACAATTTGTAAAATAAACAATGGCTGTCATATAATGTGACAGTCTTGACAAGTAAATAAGGTTATAAATTCGATTAAGAATAGAAATACGTCTTTTTTTTCTCGGCCAACTTTGATGACTTTTTTTGGACGTCTCTATATATACATATGTACATAAGTCGATTCCATTGATACAATAATTTGTTCGAGATTTAGAGACTAAATAAAGCTATGAGGAGGCAAAAAATCAGGCTGAAATGGACCATTGAAAATTGCGTTAACTAGCAAATAAATACATTAACTGATAGTTGTGGGGACGCCACTGTCCTTCTATAACAATTCGTGTGAATCTCAGACAATAATCTCATTGCGGAGGTGGCCGTTCTCACGCAAAACTGATCTCTCCCGGACCACTTTGATAGCAGCCTGCTATCATCGAAATCCTGCTCTGCAATAACAATCACACCGCACTAGCATTAAATGTTTTAATTTCGTACCAGTCTGCGTTAAGGTGAACGCGTTAGAAGCGCTGATAATAATATACTGCCGTTTTTCAAGACGTGCCATTTTTTTCCACGAGATATCATTTAAATATTTCTTATGCTGCCATTCCAATACGAATTTAAAATTTGTTTTTTAAAGTTTGTGAATATACAAATTATTTTTAAATAGTTTTTTTTTGTACTGATTTTTATGTCAGTCAGTGTCAGTGGTCATGTTTATATCAACATGACCACTTTGGATTTCATGCTCCAGGTTTGTCATATTGTTCTGCAGGCGCTGTTCATAAGAGATATAAGCCATCTTTATTATTCTGTCCGAATGCTGGTTCTAGTCTAATTTGGCACCAAAAGTTACACCGATGTATTTCGCTACTGATTCGAGGTTGTGTTTAGGAGAACATGTGTCCTTAACGGTTCTGTTCTCCTTTCCTTCGCGAAGAGAGCCTTCGTTTTTTTGGTGGTTTACAGAGGTATATTGCTCCCGTGACCATTCTTTTATTTTTCCAAAATCTTTATTCTTTCGCAGATAGTTCTTTCTAATTTTCCATTACGCAGTATCGTTAGGTCATCTTCGTAAGCTCTTCGAAAATTTGAACCTTTTGTGATGACTAATGCCATTATCTGTTGATGGGACTGTAGGAACATTATTTTCCGGGGCAAATACGTTGTGAGATCTTGCACGCAATAATGCACAAAATAAAGATAATCGAAATGTAGAATTGCCGAGATGGTATTCATTGCGATTTCGCCACTGTTGCACTACAGCGAAATAATATATAAAAAAAATAAATGAGAAATGTGGGACGCTGATTATTTTATATCCAATTTCTAACGTGACGATATAAAATAATCTTCGAGCGAGTGAAACGATGCGCACCGCTGGTATTAAAGGTTCATCTCTAACCAACATTTCCTTGTATTACGTAATGCGACTAATGGGCGAGGAAAAGAAGATGAAAGTTAAATTTGTCTGCAAGACTACGATGTTGCTGTGTTGAGCGTATAATAATTTTCCATCAAGTATCGTCCTTCACGGTAGCATAAAATATATAACGATGAGTTGTACAAAAAAAAACTATTTATAAAACGATGGTGCTAATAAATAATATGAAACAAGAATTAAGAGTTACATAATATATGTATAGTCCATTACAAGGATAAAGGAAATAAAAATAAAAAATTCAAATTAGATGACGTAGACGCCGTTGCAATTGCTAATTTTATAGAACCAATGTGTTCGGTTCATTGTTAATTAAAATTGCTGCAATAGTCAATTTTAATGACAATTTAAAATGGAATGGTAAAGAAATCATAAATTATGCAGACTTTTTGGTAAACACTAGATTGTGAAGTTTTGTTTTTAAGACCACGCGTACAAAATCAAATAAAACAAAGTCAAGTGGTTTATGAAAATTTGTAGGAATGCCATTTCTTGTTGCTACTGTCACTATAAGTGTTAACTATTAAGCATCTGAAAGACAGTTATCAGTTTCAGTATTTTACAAGTAATTTTTTTTACAATTAATTCCTACGCGAAGAATATTTTCTCAAGAACACAAATCATTTGTGCTCGAATCGTATTTCAGAAGAGGCGAAAAGTAGAAAGCGAATGGAAATGGAACTTCTGTTCATGTTGCTTCGCAATTAACTCAAGCATCTATTACTTGTATACTGTTGTATACTGTTGTATACTGTTGTATACTGTTGCATACTGTTGTAATGTACTTGGTACTTGCGATACTGTTTACAAAAAAAACCTGCACATCTTCCCATACCACTTAGTTTGTAACCAAAATAGAAGAAGATAGAGTGGCATTTTGTGAGTGCTATTTAAACAATATCCATGAAGTTGTCTCTCTATTGTTGTCATCTCTATTAAAAGAACCACTCTACATCCACAGAAAATCTTTGCTTGGTGTGCTATTAGGAGAACAAGAATTTTTGAACAATGTTTTTTCACGATACTCTAACGACAAAGGTGTAGGAGGGAAATTTTGACACATTTTCATAACCAGCTTGATGATGTAGAACTACGACAAAAGGTATTTTATACAAGATGGTTCTAGAGCTGAAACTGTAAACTCATTGAGGGAATTTTTTCATAACAGATCAACTAGTTTAAATGTCGATCAAGTCGAATGTCAAATGTTAAATTTTTACTAAGATCAAGCGATCTTACTTTCAAGCGTCTTCTTTTTAAGATGATGTCATCTTAAAAACGAAATTTTTCAAATTCATATTCCTGATTTAGTGCTCTTTATCTCCAAACTATTTTACAGAAAAAATAAAGAAATAAATGATCATCCATGAGGATGATGATCTTACCCAATTTTTTCAAATTGATCAGATATTGTCCAGATTTGTCTGATTCAAGGTGGTACATATTCACCAAATACTTTAACCCGTTTCGGCCGAAAACGCCACTCCCAGTACATCGCTCTTCAGCTCCTCATAACTAATATTATTTGCGACAGAAAAATTTGACAGTGACATGTTTTTGAAGTTTAAGACGTGCCCTTTCCGATGGTGTCCATGAAATTCCTCCAAAAAATTATTAATTATGGAAAAAAAGCAGTTTTAAAAAAAAACGCGATTTTTTTGCACATTTTTTTAAATCAAATTTTCAATGGGTTTCCAATCTGCAATGGACCTGGAACTTCACTAACCGGTGGAATAAATGTTTGAACTTTAAGTATACGTGGTTTAAAGATCGATTTTTTTGCCTTATGCGTTCAAAATGGCGCCTGAACTGCAAAATTTTTGCGTAAAAAATTCAAGAATTTTTTATTGGAAAACGATGCACTTTTACAAAAAATTGTAAAGAACAAAAAGTTATTAAAATCATTCAATGAATGCACTAGAATTTTCAAAATTTTTTTGAACAATTTTTTTGATTCTACAAAGAATGCACTGAAATTTTTTTAAGCAGTTTTTAAATTTTGTAAAAATTGACTATTTGTAAAATCCAAAAAGTTGCTCAAAAAACTTTGAAAAAAATCATTTTCCAATTAAAAATTCTTGAATTGAAAAAATGTTGCAGTTCAGGCACCATTTTGAACGCATAAGAGAAAAAATGGATCTTCAAACCACGTATACTCAAAGTTCAAACATTTATTCGACCGGTTAGTGAGGTTCCAGGTCCATTGCAGACCGGAAACCCATTGAAAATTTGTTTTAAAAAAATGTGCAAAAAAAATCGTGTTTTTTTAAACTGCTTTTTTGATAAAAAATAATTTTTTGGAGGAATTTCATGGACACCATCGGAAAGGGCACGTCTTAAACTTTAAAAATATGTCCCTGTTAAATGTTTCTGTCGCAAATAGTATTAGTTATGAGTCGCTGAAGAGAGATGTACCGGGAGTGGCGTTTTCGGCCGGAACATGTTAAACTGTTATTATAAATCAAGTTTGAATGAAACCTTGCCTATTTTCACAATTTATAGAAATATTAACAAAGAATCTGTAATATTTGAACCCTTACTATAACATATGAATTATTTTATAGTTAACAATTGACAATAATGTAATTCGTTTCATTTTCGTGTCTTTAATTTTTAGTAATAGCGGTGGTATGTGACCAATATAAAATTTATTCTGACATAATGTATACATTGTATTATAAACTAGCGATCCGCCCCGGCTTCGCACGGGTGCACGCGGACTTTTTTGTAGACCTTTTTAAGGTGTACAATACTGTAGTATATTATTTTGATCTATCTCGTAGGGTTCAGCCAGCGTTTGCAATGTAAGCGCAAAAAAATGCGTTTATTTACGACATCACATTAGAAACCTCTAAAATTATCAGTGTTTCTCTACTATATTATGCATGTATTATACATGTAAACCTTCCTCTTGAATCACTCTATCTATTAAAAAAAACGCATCAAAATCCGTTGCGTAGTTTTAAAGATCTAAGCATACATAGGGACAGACAGATAAAGGGAAGCGACTTTGTTTTATACTATGTTATGATTTTAATTATATTTCCTGGAGTAGATATGGATGGCCCAGTCTCACTGAGCACACTGTTAGCTGTCTCCCCTCTTTTAAGAGTGCTCAGTACGAGCTGGCTCTTCCTCTATAGGCGGTTAACTTATTGCGTTCATTTATTACCTCTTGTTATATTGTTTCAACTACACATTCACAGAAACTGTAATAAATTGCCGCGATAATAAATAACCGCGAATAGTCGTAAATTTCGTCGCTGAGATTGCCTATATGCGGAATTATCCGAGTGTGTAAGATATTGCAGGCCGTATCAGAGATTTATTCGGCCCTCGATATTTATTTAATTAAATATGCCAACAGGCGAATTATTGGCTTGTTATACGCAACTATATTAGCTGGTAATCATAAATTGGGGCAACTCGAAGGTGAAATACAAATCATACGCAAAAGTGCCTGAGTGAGTTCCTAGGGTGCTCGCGACTAATATGTGGGCTCGAGCACGAGCGATGTTGAGCGCATGAGCTTTCAGTGTCGGCTCGTCAAGCAAGGGACGCGTCTACGAAGAAATTGCCTTTTATTGTAACTTTTTAATAACATTGTACATGAAAAATTGGCCTGAATAAAAGTTTTTCATCAGTTTATTTGCCAGTTTTTCTCAAAATAATGTATTTTCGCGTTTGATTATTACGAAGACCAACTTTGTTGGCGAAACGCGCGTCGAGAAAAGTATTGTAGTTAGGTGTTTCGTGGAAAACGTTTAGTTTTTTGTTTCTACGCCAAAGGTTCCAGCAGTGGCGGTGGGCTATAAGGTGCGCTGGTGCGCGCGCACTACCCACAATTTAGCGTTAATAATTTTATTCAGTAATTAATGGATGCATTCTTAATGTATCGCCTTGCCGCATCCCTAGCGTTAATACCATCTCAATATTATTTGGCAGCAGCGTTACGAATCCACTAGACGCTAGGTCTCTATCTCCAAGGCCACTGGTTTCCAATCGCGGCACGGGAATCGACACGCGCAATACGAAAAAGCGGGACGACCATCGCGCTTCCGTGCAATACGAAAAACCGAACGCGTATTGTTACTGCTTGCCCCTCCACAATTACGAAAAGGAGTGGGCGAATCCTATAGATATGGTGTGCGGAGTTTAAGAGCGCACGAGAGTGATCGATTAGTTTGTGAATTGTTTTCGTACACAGCAGTTTTATCGCTCACGTTTTATAAATATAAACTCGGGTTTTCGGTTAGAATCGAGTTTGGAATAATGAATTCTATTCAAAACTTATTAAAAACTCCATTCTCTAGCTTGAGTTTGGAGGAAAAAGTGCAAATTAAAACTCTAGGTAGGCCCACTCCACAAATTAATTTAAAATTAGCCGTGAAAGGAAAAAATAAACAATTTGTAAGAACATTTAATAATGACTTATTTAAAAAACATTTGTGGTTAAGTGGATGCGATGTATTGAACGCAGTGTTTTGTTTTCCGTGTGTTTTGTTTGGCGGAGAAACACCTTGGACCAAAACTGGAGTAACGGATTTAAATCACATAAACGAGAAAATAAAAAAAAACATGAAAATTCTGCTGGACATATGAATAATGTTTTGAATTTAGCCATGCTAGGCACTGCAAATATTGCGACGATGCTCGATTCTGCTCATCGACGAGCAGTGGCAGCACACAATGAAGCGGTTTCAAAAAACAGGTATGTTTTAAACATTATTATTAACTGTATTCGTTTTTGTGGAAAATTTGAACTGATTTGATCCAATACGGGCATTTTTCGTGGGTTGATTGATTTCAGTGCCGAATTAGACGAGGCTATGAAGTATCATTTACAAAACGTGGCGGCTTTTAAAGGAACTTCTAACACTATACAAAACGAGCTACTTCAGTGCATGCTTGAAGTTTGTCACGATGAAATAACCATTGAAATTAAAAAATCCACTTTTGTTGCTATAATAGCAGACGAAACTACAGACGTTTCTACAATTTTTCAGTTGGCTTTAATATATCGTTACATGGTGGGTGGAAAGCCTGTAGAAAAATTCTGGAGTTTTTTAAAACCGGTAGGACATGATGCAGAGTCATTGGCGGAGTGTTTAAAAAGTGAACTAGACTAGATTATCGTTATTTTTATGTATGGTGCACCCCCAATCTTAGGATCACGCACCGCCACTGGGTTCCAGTACTCACTGAGGGGGTATGGAGACATTCAGAGACCCCAAGAGATTATTACCCATTATACCCCATTATTATACCCCAACAGATGCCCAATTAAAACCAGTCAAACAGTAAGCCGATGGTAAAAAAAATCAAGTAACTGGTAGCGTTAAGGAGTCTGCTAAATCAGGTAAAGCTAGAACTGCAACCGTATTTTTTATTTCTCTACAAATGTAACTGCGGGTAATCAGTACTGGGAGAAGATAAGAACACATAAAACGAAAGCAAAAATAATAAAATATAAAAACAAATGAATAACTCATTCTAAAGGAATACATAAAACAATAAGACAAAGATAAATTATCTGTTTAAATAAATTTGACCTTTAAAATAAACCCATAAGAAGTAGTCCAGAGGTATAAGGTTTGGAAATCTAGCAGGCCTTTCAGACGTAGGCCATTCAAAATTTAGGTAAAGGAATGTCTATGATTACTCTCAAATCACGGCAGGTTACCATATGTTCTTTAAATCTCGTTAACTTTGACTTTTTTGTTCGCCCAATATACACAATTTAGATATTTTAGGAACTATGTAGCATGTACCCTCACTTTTTAAGGATTTTGTTTTAAATAGTAATTGAGATGTATGTAGGTTGACCTCTAATAAAATAAAACTCTTGAGATTTAGAAGAGAGGCATCATCAAAAAAAGATGATTCTCATGATGACACTCTGTCAAATTCTTGCAGTAAACGACGGATTTGACTATCTCCCAAATCTCCGCAGCATGTACCGCGTTCTTGGTGAACCGTAAGAGTTATTGCCTCCTTGTACCACATAAAATGCGCAAAAAATAAAGATAAAAACCCCGATGCAGCCCGAGATCAGATTAGATCCGATTTTTTCTAAATATTATAATAGTGAAAGAGGTCCGATTAAATCGAAAGCAACGGCGGTAGCGCGCTGGCAGAGATATGGAGTTGGTAGGCCTGAGCGTCATTCCGCGTGGGAAACATGCAAATTTTTTATGCTTTCTATCTAAAATATAATCTGGGTCAGACGCATAGGCGCGGTTTAGGGTGTGTAAAAGGGGAACGCTTTACGTCACTATAATGGGATAATGATTACAAAAATTAGTTCTTTGTCGAAGTTAGTTTGGCATTTTCCTTTTAGTTGTTCCAAGAAGTTTTTCAGCAGACAATGACATGAATTTATTGTTTATAGATATAGATATAGAATATAATCCTTGAATCCGTTTTCTTATTTCTAAATATTATTCTGTACAAAATATTTTGATATTTTGACACTATATATTTGCGTTTTTAGGGAGAAATGAATCTTGAGCGATCATGGATTTTGGGTTAAGATTGATAGGTTTAGGCTCAAAATGTGATTTTTTTAAGCCCAAGTGAGGTAAACTATATTTTAAAAAAGCAGTGTATTTACTTGTTTAAAATATAACTATCAATATTTCCTTAACATATTTTTCCCATTTATTAAATATATGTATAATTGTATAGTTAATGTCTGACAGCAGTGATAATTAGTAACATGAAATTGTTTTTTTTTTTAATTTATCTCAGACCTACATATTTGTTGATTTAGTACTACGAAAAAGTACAGTTATCTATTTACTTATTGGTGTTAAAATAAAAATAGTTTCTTTCAAGTCTGCACAGGTTTGAGTTTTCGGCAGAACTTGGCCCAAAGGTTTTCCTAAATTTGTATTTTGTACGTTTAGGTTGTACCTAACAGCCTAGACAATTATAACAAAATTCTTCCAACCATATTTGTGATAATGCGGAAAAAAATAATTCGGGTTCTTTAGCAGCTCCCAAAACTCCGAGACCATAGGATCACAGTTTTGACTCACTCTATGGAGTTTTATTTAGGAGTAATTTACACCATAATTATGATTCGGGAGGTTATCATATTCCTTAAAATTATTCGGCGTAATGATCACCAATGGTCAATGACTGAGAGTCAGTCTAGATTACCAACTAGGATATTACTACATATATCGTGGGTTTATTACCGTAGGGAGGGTTAAGTGATAAAA
Source organism: Aromia moschata (assembly GCA_029963805.1). Taxonomy (NCBI): domain Eukaryota; kingdom Metazoa; phylum Arthropoda; class Insecta; order Coleoptera; family Cerambycidae; genus Aromia; species Aromia moschata. The sequence goes on along the minus strand of JAPWTK010000022.1, from coordinate 1,183,137 downwards.
CGGAAAAAGACGATAAAAATACATGTTATAGGTAATCATGGTTATGATCAAATTTAAAGACACGTTTTACCACCTTGGGATGGTAGACAGAAGTGAGAACTTGAACAAATGAGGATAAATCATTGTTTTTTAGGTTTTATGAATGATAAACCAATCTTAGAAAGAAAAAAACTAACGTTCGAGGAAATAATATGTAAAAACGTATAAATCTGATACCAAATGTTGAAATCCTTTAAATAATTAATGTTAATAATACTTACCAAAAATTTGAAGATATTATGGGCTTTTACCTAGGCACTGCTACAAATTTCAACTTAACATTTTGTTCATTCCAATTCCTTACTATTATTTCCGCTATATGCCGGTATTTCAGAGTTTAGCTACTCATAACTTAATAAAGAAATGTTTTATCCGAATCCGAAAAGACGTCATCAACTCTGAACGAGAGATATAGAAATAGCGGTAATGTCTAAGCTTTTCGGTTATGTCAAACTTTTGACAAGTGACTGTCACAATTCGTAAAATAAACAATGGGTGTCATATGATGTGACAGTCTTGACAAGTAAGTAAGGTTATAAATTCGATTACGGATAGAAATACGTCTTTTTTTCTCGGCCAACTTTGATGACGTTTTTTTTTGTTGTCTCGTTACGTTTATTTCATGATACTTAGGAGACTAAGGCTTCCTTTACAAATATGAGAATATAGCCGCTATGCTAGCGTGACGTGACTTCCCATCCAAATGAGGGTATAGCCGCTATGTTAGCGTGACAGTTTTTAGTTCCCTGAGATGTCAGGCGCGCCTATAAAAGTTTTAGTATTGAAAATTAACTATTAAAATATTAACGCGAGCGACATGAAAAATGCGAGCGACCTCGACATGGTCACGTGCTCATGGAGACGACATGGAATTGTTTACATTGTAAACAATTTTGAAATCATCTGGCTCATGTTCGAATTAAATGTTGCTGAGTGGATGGATTCTTAAAATCCAACCTAATTATTATTAGTATTCATACTTTGTTGAATTTTGATAAGGTCCATTAAAGTTTTGTTAAAGTAGATGGATTATTGTTTACAATATGGTCAATACACACGTCTGCAGTTCCTAACAAATTAAATTAAACATTGACTTGTTTTCGGATTTTGCATGAAAACGTGGCTGAAAAATAATTTATGCGTTACGTTATGTAAGCACTATATTAAACAATTGACAAGAAATTGTATCAGGTCAACAAGGCATTAAATATCTGACTTCTTAAGAGCTAGACTGGCTGGTAGAGGCGGCTTCTCTTACGAATGCCCCATTGAACGAAGTTGAGGATTGACAATGCCGTGAGGAGTCTATTGCGAACAGTCCTCTTCTTTGCCTCGGGACTTTTTGGCATCTGCAGTTCACCAAAATTTGTATTTGTATAAACTGACGATTAGGACCATCAGACACCAACACTTGTGAAATCTCACATCCTGGTATCTCACATCCGGTATTCTGCTATTCATCGGTGTGGATTTCTGCCTGTTTGCGTAACTAAGTAATAGTCTCTTAGAGTATATCCCTGCCCCAAATGGTTTTCAAGAATACGACGGGCCAAATTCATCGCAACTGCATCTACATTCTCGGTACACTGCAGGTAGTCCACGGCAGCAAGGCCATTGTAAAGGCACATGATGACGATCAACTTACTAATCAAAAACATTTTTGTTAGGATATGCACGGCAAAGAAATCGCAAACCTGACTGAATATCACATGCAAGATAACCCCTTTAAAACGACAAGACCTTCAGGGTCAAACCGCCAAAAATCGTAACAACAAAACGGTTTTTGATTTTTATTATAATTTACTTTAGAAATTTCTACCAGCTGTGTCTGGTATTTTCAATACACCTACGATACTTGCGTAAGATGCAAGATCTGTGAATTGTTGTCTCAATAAAAAGACGATAATAAAATGAAGGTCTACTTAATATCACCACGTAATTTTGTAGAATTATTGCCGATGTCAACCCACCGTAGGGTGCTTGTTGTGCCGCCTATGGTCGGGCGCCTTTCCTCGGATAAACATCGGAAGAGAACCCGCCTATCAAGATGATCGTGTGCCTCAGCTACGACGTCCAAATTGAGATGATACATTTAAACAACGAGACCGTCGCACCGTATTCCGCATATAAGTTGCTCATCATAATAAATAATAACAGTTAAGCGGCCCTGCTTCGCGAATGAAAAATGGTGCAATTATTCGAAATATTTCGCGAAAAGGGTCAACAAGCTTACCGTCTGTCCCGTTACGGGCTTGGTTCGATTACGTCGTCGCAAAGAAATTGTTACACTGAGAGGAAGGTATCATAAGACAATAAATAAATCAAAAATAAAAAAAAATAATAAAAAACATGATTTTATTTAAATGCTCTAAAAAAGAAGAAAATAAACTTTAAATTGAATCAAATCCATCAACTTGTATGATATTAAAGCTTGTCACGAGATTTACTAGTGTAGATCTAACAAAAAACGTTGTATAGTTGGCATAATCTTTGTTCATATTTACATGTTTAAATTTTCTAATTGATTAAGGAACCAAATACTATGTACAATAAATAAACTTTTCTCTTGGTGTATTTCGCGTAAGTCGAGGCACGATTAAAGTCGACTCTTTGATTTATATGCTTTAAAATATGTCAATTAAGAAAGCATGGTGCCAGTTGACAGCATTGTTATTGGTCGTAAAAAAATTCCTGTAGTCGCTTTGTTCGATTTTCAAGAGAATTTCGAGAATTATTTCTAATTTCCGGTTGATCAATGATAGACAAAGCTTAATTTGGGACGACACTGCAACCAGTCAAAGAAATGTAATGAGATACATTAACATTGAGGTTCAAAAGTAGTTAGCACTCTGTATGTATGATATAGTCGGTACAGAATCATCTTGTCAATGCAATTAACCTAACAAAATATAGATACATACATAGGTCTGTTATCAGATTAAATCAGTACATATGTACATATATACTTTTTATATTATTTCAAACGACTAAAACATTTTTATACTATTAGTAATTATTCATAACTATATATTACCTCCTACTTATACCATGTACCATATAAATGTACTACAAATACCTTATGAATACTCGAAATTTTGTAACTGCTGTTTTCTACAAAGATTACAATTTTTCTGATCTGTTTATGGCTAACATTTCACTATAAACATATCTAATTGGAATTCTACCGTATCGTATGTTTAGTTTTTTATACGACTACACAGTTTTATATTAGCGGGGGGTCATATTTATGTTACAGTATGTTACATATAGACAGTGATTCACAAAATATGATAATTGAGACTGATTTTAATAATAATGATACGAAAAAATCGAAAATTTGAAGAACGAAAACCAACCTGTTGATTATGTTTATGATTACTATTTTCTCTTTATAACTCCAAAACCAAATATATGTATACTAGGTGTAACAGAATCATGGTACACCCCCTTTTCTCCTTTAGTCGTCAAGATAATCAATTTAAATTTGGGATATCCTATATACATAATAAGCGGCACTGTCTGATATACAAGTGATTTTCCGGCGAAACCGGAAGTGGAAAAACACAATAATATACAGGGTATTCCATTTAAGAATCGAAAGTACCGCCACTTCCGGCGAAACCGGAAGTGGAAAAAAAATCACTTGTATGTCAGACAGTGCCGTTTATTATGTATATAGAATATCCCAAATTTCAATCAATTATCTTGAAAACTAAAGGAGAAATGGGGGCATGTATATATGAATATTTATATATGCATATTTAATGCATATATATGATTATGTATTATGCATATGCAATTATACATCTGCAATTATGTATATATGCATATTTTATGCATATATACATATATAAATATATAATTTTTTTTATCATCAATCGAAAGAGTCAACACTGATCGGCAATAGGTATATTAACTTTTTTCCGGCTTTTAAATCCACAGTATAAGACAATTTTGCAATCCTTATTAGACTGTAGAAATCTAGTGTGCTACCTTAGATGAATCACCGTATATACTCGTATTGCTGCACACCAAATGAAACCTCATTATAGATGAGAATAGTCATTGCGTGATATACCATAATTATTACATAAATTATTGGGCTAACTACTATGGCGTTTTACTTTTGTTAAACTGGAACATCTCCTTATTGCCTTATACGTCTGTTAGTAAGTAGTAGCACAGAAGAAGTGAAATGTGTTTTGATTGAATTCTGGATTTATTAGCTGCACCAGAGTTGTATAGTAGGTAGGTTAATTTTCAATAAAAAAATGGTATTCATAAAGAATTCAGAAAGAATTTTATAAGGATTTTTTTACAGCAGATACGGCCTTAACTTGGTAATAAAAAGCTCGAGGCTTTTTGCATTTTAAAATATTTTACTCTATCATTAAAAATTGTATATACAGCATCAAATACCATTGGTGACTGTTAAAAATTCAACTCACCCAATTTGAACTGTTCTAATCAAAAGTCGAAATAGTAACTGAAATTTTATTAAATCCACACTTGAACACTTTAACACAAAAACACTTTTTTTAGACTCAACACGTGTGTTTCTCCAACCATGTTGACATCATCAGGTGATGATTAACTTCAAGTTTTCAAGATCCGAATTTAGTCATGTTCCTATTCAGGCTTCTGGTGAATACTTTTTAACGAAAGTGAGTAAAATGTAATGCATTATGTACCTACATATATTGATTTTCAAGGAATTTGTTCCTTTTGTAGGTCAAATTGATAACTGGATTGGCTGGACCCTGTCTTGATAAAGTTATGAAAATGATACCTATATATACGACACAGATGAAGGTAATATTTTGCTGCCTCAACTTCCGGACTCCAAAACTAAACCAGGACGTTATGTGGTCATTAATGGCGAAGAAAATGAAAATATTTCTCTATATAGGAATTATTTGGTGTTGCTACCTCCTTTAACTATACACCGTCGTTTATCTGTAAACCATAAAAAAAGGAAAGTGTACCATTCAGTCTATGAGGTTGCATACTTTTGGAAGAAGCCCAAGTAACACTGCTGGTTGCTTCGATTTACCCAAAAATTATTGCATATGCCGTAGTTCGTTAGTTGATGAAGAAGGCAGAAGAGCCAATGTTACTGTGAGTCCATCTTCATCGATTTACTTTTCAAAGTTACTTAATTACAATATTTGAAATATGTATACAAAATGCAACAGTTAATCTGAATGTTCCATTTTATTGCCTGATAACAACCATATAGATATATTTATTGCTTTTTTTTGTTTATGATTTTTTTGTCACCATGAAATCATCATAACGTACCTTTACATGACAGAGGTAGGAAAATTCAATTTTCCTGCGCCACATTTCTGGAGTCATCGAGATCTTTTTTTTGTGGACCATTTTCATAGATCATGGGAAATATGGGATAGCTAGTGAAGAATGCGGCTAGACAGATACAAGGCACGAACCTAAGAATTATGGGTTCGTCGCGAATATTAATGTCAGATTAAAAATATGCCCCTAGCGACTTAATCCTTATTAATTATATCGGATACGTCAAGATAACACCGCAAAACCATAACTTATATCTCGCTCAAGATACAACTTAATTTCGTAATTCTTAGAGACAGAGATAAATGCGAAATATACTGATTTGAATAGAAACCGCAACACTCAGTATTAGATAAACGAAAAATTTATTTATTTAAGAAATTTTCGCATAAGATGTACTTCGATATAACAAGGAAATAATTAAGGTTGCACCACTATGGTTGACTGCGCATTCATTTACTCAATGAGGGACACTCCAAATCAAATGATCAATGTCACCTTGGGGTATACAATTCCAAACATCTTGTATGTGAAGCCGCATACCAGAGAAGGAGAATAACATCGTTGAGATTGTCTGGGTCGGGGAGGTAAGTGACCTAGTTTGGTCTTGACGATATCCGTATCTAAAACTGGCTGCAGTCAAATTGCGCCGAAGGAAAACTAATGATCTACTATCAAAACTATGAACATACACTCCACGTGTAAGGGCAGATGACATTGAAATTTTTTGTTGGAACTTTAATAAGTTCTTTGTTATATTGAAGCACATTATATGTGAACATTTCAAATAAATTGCTTAACTAACACCGGGTGTTGCAGTTTTTATTCAAATCAGTATAATAAACTTAATAAACGGAAGACGAGACGAAATACGCGATCAGGAGGTAAAATCCAGAAGTGTTACGGTGATAAAACTGTAATGGCCGCGTGGGAAGTAAATATAAATTTTTAAATAATTGGCATGAAGGATGCAGTCGCTGATGCATTATTCATACTATGTTTTCATACTTTTTTTCAGCAGGACTGGAGTTAAATGTCAAAGCATTCATGAAAAAACGGCAGTACGTGACGTACAGTTGATGAGTTATATCAAGGATCGACTTTCACCCCTTCCTACAAACAGGAAGTGGACAATAAAATTTCAATAGTCAATACTCTCATTGTCTTTCATATTCTGTTAAATTTGACACCATTGAATTATAGGTACCTACTCTGATGATTAATAGCATTAAATACACTTCTCTGTCAAACACAATAAGTCTTTTAAAACTAACATTAAGATAAAATTAACTGTTCCAACACTTGGAGAAGGGAAGGAAGAAGAGGAAGAGGAGGAAGGAGGAGACGCAGGACGAGGAAAAGAAGAAGAAGGATGATAAGAGAAAGAAGAAGAAGAACAATTGTAACCAAAATATAAATTTGACCTCGTCTAAAGAAATGTGAACATGAAGTGGACAATAAAATTTCAGTAGGCAATACTCTCCTTGTCTATTAAAGTTTTATTATTCTGTTACACCATTGAATTACCTACTCAGATGATTAATAGCATTAAATACACTTCAAACTCACTGTCAAACTCAATACAAGTCTTTTAAAACTAACATTAAGACAAAATTGACTGTTCCAATATTCGGTGAAGGGAAGGAAGAAGAAGAAGAGGAGGAAGGAGGAGAAAGAGGCGGAGGAGAAAAAGAAGAAGGATGATAAGATAAAGAAGAAGAAGAAGATGTGTAACCAAAATATACATTTGAATTCATCTAAAGAAATGTGAGCCATATTTCAAAAAGTTGACGACGAATAAGAAAAGTTTTTTACCAATAATTAGTTATTCTGTTTTAATCTCCTCCTGAAGATGCCAACTTAGTTGGCGAAACGTGCGTCGAGAAAAGTATAGTAGTAGTTCGGTGTTTCGTAGGAAACGTCCAGTTTTTTGTTTCTACGCCGAAGGTTCCAGTACCCACCCCAGGATCAATAATTAGTTAATTACATGTATACGATATTGATGAAATATTACGTTTGCTTGATAGGGCAGCGGAAAAACTGCGACACTCATTTTGTATCACGTGTGTACATAAACTATCGGTGCGAATCTAAAACCTTCACGAGCAACTGGAAAGGCTATAAATCTGGATGACGATGATCTACTGCAAGTAAAATCGCCGCTAACCGCTCGTTGAATTGTATTAAACTAATAGTCGATTTATTGATACAACTGTCGACACCGTTTACGCAAGCAATCTGTAACATTAATCAATGAATTATACATACATGTGTGACCTTTTTGCTTGCTTTGTTCGGATCTTTGTTGCAAAATTTTTATCTATAAAACTTTTTAACGATACTTTAGATTCTATATAGTTGCGTTTTTGTTCACTGTATTTTGTAAGTATAACTTTGGTTCACAGGTACAATCACGTTTGGAAAGTATAACATATAACTTCATGTACAAAAAAACGCCACTTAAGTTAATATGTTTTTGAAAAAGCTTATGTATAATAGAAAGGAAAGGATAAACTAAACTTGTTATGTATCCTTATAAAACGAACAAAACAAAAAAAGCAATTAACTAGGTATTATAAAACAACTTCAGGTTTACTCATGAATAAATATATAAAATAGTACTTTAACCCCTCAGCTACACGAACTTCCAGTACCAAAGGAGATATACAGAGAGAGCCAAACGTAGGGGCAGCATCGGCAAGTGAATCATAAATAACATTTCTGTTTTTTTTTGAGTGAAAGCTATGCATAATGCAGAGACGACAAAGAATTGTTTGGTGAATAAAAGTTAGGGTTGCCTGCACACCAAAGTCTCATATTCTGATAGTTAACAAAGCCCGAAAGATGGAACCAAGCCTCATCAGTAAAATCAACTTTCTCGAAGACAGCATCGTTATTGATAAAATGGTTAATGAACCATTAACAGAACAGGTTCGTTCACTCTAAGACTTTCATGTGTGGATTACACACCTCTTATTAAAATGTTCCTAAATACCTTTTGGTCATACCTTTCAATAATGATTTTTATGTCCTATGACATTAACTATGGAGCGTGCATATTAGAGGAGGAAATTTAGCACAAAAAATAGCCAAACCTCCAAAATTTCCGCATTAAGATAGATTTTGACGTAATTAGGCTCGTTAGATTCCTTTTAACTATTAAAATTTAAAATTATAACTATTTTTTGTCATATACAAATCAGAAACTGCATTACTGCACCTAAAAAATACATTTTTGGGGTGAAATTTTTCCAGCCAATTAAAGAAAAAATCATAATTCGAGAATACATTGTCAAAAGGGGCCGAATTTGGTTACTCGAGGGTTTTTGGTCGCTGATCACGAATATGATGGCATAAATTGACGCCGATGAACCTGGGGATCAGGAACCCTGGTCCAGGCCCATCCCCGAGGTTTTCTCTTAAATTCGACCTGAATCTAAACGAAAATGGTCACTCGGGGGTTTTTGGGGTCACTGATCATGAATACGTTATTAGTTTTGTTGTCTGTTACACCTGGAGGACCAGGCACCCTGGTCGCCAGGCCTATCCCCGAGGTTTTTCCTCGAATTCAACCTGAATCTAAACGACAATGGTTACTCGGGGGTTTTTGGGGTCGCTGATCATGAATACGTTGTTAGTTTTGTTGTCCTTTACACCTGGAGGATCATGAACCCTGGTCGCAAGGCCCATTCGCTATAAAATTCTCGGAATTGTGACTATAATATCTTGAAAGTACGCTTCAAAACGCGTATTTAAAAAAAATGGCGTCAAGATATTATAGTCACACTTTCGAGAATTTCGAAGCGAATGGGCCTGGCGACCAGGGTTCATGATCCTCCAGGTGTAAAGGACAACAAAACTAACAACGTATTCATGATCAGCGACCCCAAAAACCCCGAGTAACCATTTTCGTTTAGATTCAGGTCGAATTCGAGGGAAAACCTCGGGGATGGGCCTGGTGACCAGGGTTCCGGGACTCCAGGTTCATCGGAGTCAATTTCTGACATCATATTCGTGATCAGCGACCCCAAAAACCCTCGAGTGACCATTTTCGTTTAGATTCAAGTAGAATTCGAGGGATGGGCCTGGCGACCAGGGTCCCCGGTCCTCCAAGTGTAACGGACAGCAAAACTAACAACGTATTCATGATCAGCGACCCCAAAAACCCCCGAGTGACCATTTTCGGTTAGATTCAGGTCGAATTCTAGGGAAAACTTCGGGGATGGGCCTGGTGACCAGGGTTCCGGGACCCCAGGTTCATCGGAGTCAATTTCTGATTCGTGATCAGTGACCCCAAAAACCCCCGTGTAACCAAATTCAGCCCGTTTCAACAATGCATTCTTGAATTATGATTTTTTATTTAATTGGCTGGAAAAATTGCACCCCAAAAATGCATTTTTTGGGTGCAGTAATGCAGTTTCTGATATGTATATGACAAAAATAGGTAACAGTTTCTAAATTTTACAAGGAATCCAACGAGCCTAATAACGTGAAAATCCATCTTACTGCGGAAATTTTGGAGGTGGAATGCTAAATATCCTCGTCTATATTATCAGACCTGTAACCAATCTTTACTATCCGAAATGTTTCCTTCAAAACCTTCACAGTCTAAAGTAGATACCATAAACTATCGAGATATACGCCGAATAAAATTGTCGTCGGTCAATATTTCACATCGCATTAAACTAATAGTCGATTTATTGATGCAAACGTCAACGCTGTTTACGCAAGCAATTTGTAAATTCGTTAATGAGTCCGTGAGCGTACTATTCCCCCCGTGAGTCGGTCTCGGACGACCACCTGTACCCCGTCCGTAAAACGCGAATCATTAGTTTCGATGCTGCAGCGATTACCCGAAACGATTAATATTGAGTGTGAGAAGAAGTCGCGTTCTAAATACCAAGGCTGATAATCTGCACCTGTAATTATCGACGTTGAATGTCATCCGGAGCGCTAGTTGTTCGCCGTCCATCTCGCTCGTGATACCGGAAGACATCGTTTGTGTAGATGCCGAGTCAGATATATTATCCGGGTATCTAACTTCTAGGAAGCAAGTTATGAAATGAGTCATGCCAAGTCACGTGCTACAGACCGGCAAAAGTATCGGGAATCACGTGCTCACACACAAAGTAGTTGTGATATTCTGTGGGGGGAGTATAAATCTAAATCGGAGAACACCTTACTGATGACCAGACGAATTTGAGAAAAAAACAACTGGTTAAGTCCAATTATAACGCACTGTAAGAGATGTGTAAATTAAGTAACGAGATAATTATTTTTAATTTCTTTATTCGAATAGAATTACAATTCACTGCTGTTTCCTTCAAAATAACTTCCTTGGGAAGCCACACAGCGCTGGAGCTGTTTGTTCCATTATTGAGGTTATTTTTCAGTCTCGGGAAGAAGAAAATCCCACAGGACAGAAATGTTTTTACGGGCTAAAAACTCCTTTACTGAAATTTTTGTGTGACAAAGCGCATTGTCGTAATAAAAACCTCTCTGTAAAAGTGTTAATTTACTGTTTATCCTAGAGGCACAAACTCTTTGTGGACAATTCCCTGGCTAATTCAAAAAAGCAAATCAGCATGCATTTCACCTTCGACTTGCTAATTCTAGCTTTTTTTTGGTCTTGGAGAGCTTGAAGTGTGCCATTCCATGGTTTGGCATTGGGCTTCCGGGTCGTACTCAAACACACAAGTCTCATCACCAGTAATGACACGTTACATAAAATGGGGATCATTTTCAATCGATTCCAAAAAGGCAAGACGCCTTTCTCTCCTGATGTCCTTTTGCTCCTGCAAAAGGTTTTTTGGAACCATTTTTGTGCAGATGTTTCTCATCTCCAATTCATTAGTAAAAATCTGATGAACAGTGTGATTTAAATTTATCTCTTCCGCGATCATTCTTGTAGTCAACGGACGATCTGAACGCACAAGATCCCGTATTCTATCGACATTTTCATCGGTTCTTAAAACTAAAGACCTCCCGTTGCGTGGTTCATCTTCAATCGACTCTCTTCCGTCTGAGAATACCTTTAACTGCTTCTGGCTTTAGTAAAAAAGGATCAGAGAAAAATAATCAGAACTGTAATAACTTCAACTTATGCAATTCACAGAAATTAGGTACATCAAATTCTGCAAAATCTAGAAAGAAAATTGGTTGGAAGAAATGAGATTCAATAGGAACGTTCATCATTACAATGCGATTCAATGTCGAAATACTTCATTAAAAATTTTTCAAAAATCGAATAGTTGTTATTTATTCCTGGACCTAATCCAACCAAACAAAAAAAAACTAACAGAGAAGAAGGTAAATTCGCTAAATTCCCCACAGATATACTTCATTAAATTGAAAACGAATGCGTAGACTTCAAAGAGAAAGAGAAAAAGCAATTATAGTGGAACATCTCTCTTACTACTGGTGGTCCATACACCATCCATCATGAATGAAATGCATAAGAGGGAATTCTTTGTGTACCTACAATGTTAATTTTTTTTAAATTTTTGTGGTCCTATGTTTTTATATTTTACTACTATAAAGTGAACATATTTTACAATATTTTATTTCTCCGAGATTATTTTGAAGAGAATTAGAGATGGTGAAAGTTGGTCCAACACATAACGGACACTTTGTATGAATATTATTTGATATAAGCTATATATTACAGCTGTTACTGCTACTTTCGGTAATTGCCCTGTTGAAATTTTAGTACATAATTATCATTATACGGAAAAATGAAGCCGACGACAAATTATAATACCTGTTAATTGCCATCCTCAGTTTTACTTGAATTATCGTAATGCGCATCCATTATCCAACGGAGACGAGCATTTTAAACGAATTTATTACCAAATGAATATTTAGGTTTCAAACGGCCTTACCAAAAATGGTGATGCGGCGCATAAAACGATGCCCATATTCAAAAAGGCAATTTAAAAATGTGTACCCAGGAAGTGGTCCAGCGCTTCGCCTGCTCCACGGGGGCAGCCCATTTGAGTGTGATTTAATCACACATCGCCCCAAAATAGAAGAATATGCTCCGCGGTAATTAAAATAAATAATGGCGTTTTACGTTAGAGTCCAACCTACATCGAAGACGATGGTAATTTCCCCATATAACCCCATGCGGCGAACTGCCATACATCGTCACGCGATACTCGTAATTATATTTAGCCAAATAAATTTATTTCACACGACTCGTCAGTCCAGGATGGGTTTAGTTCGGCTGCTAATCCTAAAAAAGAACGAATTACGACGTAGGGCGTCATTATTTGCAAATTACCTTAAACTGTACCATCTTTGATCAGTTTTACCAAGACGCTGAATAAATATTGGAGGAGAATTGGAAAATTCAGCATTGAAACAAAATGGTTAACGAATTCAGTAGATATTTTCAACAACATAAAACATATTTCCATATATCCAGTTGCATGGAGTCGAAATTTTGGTCTATTTCAATGCATGTTCCTTATTTCCAAGTGTTCCAATTCCACAGAATTACATTACCTTAATAAATTACACTACCCTGCAAGATTTTGCCCCTGAACAATGAATAATTGTTTCCGAAGTATACCTCGTCAATTTTTTTAAGATATTGTAACCTAAAAATGCAAAAAAACACTGTTTTTTGACATATTTGAGGTTATGTAGCACCGCGATTTTTTTTTCTCAAAAAACTATGTGTGGGATCTTAAAGTACAAGTGCAGTAAACTCTTTCAAATGCAGTTGAGTTTGCTCAAATATCATTTTCTTTTCGCCGAGAGAATTCAGAAAATATATATTTTGAATTCGGGCGCATTGACAAATTTTTTTTCCAGAACTTCCTCGCATAGTTATTCAAAGAATAGTACGTAGAACGTACTTTCTGGTGGGTGTGAGAAAAAATCGTATATGTATCACGAGAAACAAGTAGGCTGTGTACTTTCGGCGAGTAGTTTGCGCCCGAGCATCCCTAAGTGCATAATATATAATTCTCATGATTTCATCATGAGAACCTCAACACCGGAAAAAAACCTCGTTTTGAGGTTAAAATGACAAATAATTTTTTACTCAGATAAAACGCATTTTTATGAAAAAGATTGAGAGGACATTTTCCATCAGAATTCCACGTAAAATATGACTATATAAATTCTACTATAAAATATTTTTCCATTTTCAAATTTTTAATTTTCAAGAATGATGTCCGCCATATTGAATCCGCCATCTTGGATTTCAGACTTTTTTCACCAGGAATAACTCAAAATGTTACTAAAACATGAAATGACATAGGAAAAGTATCATTACAAACTCCTATTTACTTTTTATAATGAAAAACGCGCCATTTCTTGAGAAATCCGGCCGCCATTTTGATTCCGCTATCATTGAAAATTTAAAATTTAGTCAAATATATTCTGTATTATTGTTTTGATTGAGGTAAATGACTGTGGATCAAGAAAAACTCACAATAACATTATTTTCTCGTTAATACTAGAAAAAAATCATGTTTCATGAGATTTTATGCAATGTCCGCCATTTTGAAAAGATTAGAGTCAGTTGAGGTCATCAAAAAAAAATTCTATCATCATCTCTCCAACTATTGCCTCCACCTCCCTCCACAATCCAGAGTAGGTTAGAGTACTTTTTTGGACAAAAAAAAATATATATAAAAAAATCACCAAATTTTCAGTACTTTTCTCCATAAAGTCAGCAATTTTTTTTCTAGAGCATTTAATCACAAGTCTAACCCCGGGAATCGAAAGATCACATCCGAAAACATTAGGATAAGTGGTTTTTATTGAGTGAATTCATTAATTTCCCTTCGAGATTGACGCTCCAAAAAGGACGAAAAATTGTGTCCGTTTGGGCGTTAATGGGTTAAATGGATTTAATAACACAGTTTGAGAACAACAAACAACTGTCATTATTAGATGTAGCAATTATTAGCGAAAATAATATAGAATTTGATGTATACAGAAATTATATATGACAGGAGTGATGCACATCATTCTTTTCAACATAAATTAAAATGTATTTTTTTATACAGCGTTCATCACGCTTTCTTCTTAATAAAGAAAGTGTTGAAAGTGAAAAAAAAAAATTAAGGATATAGCTTTGAGTAACGGTTATCCACTATCACATTGTAACTAACAAAACATACTATACTAACTTTAGATAAACTAAATTATATGTTTTTATTATTTTATTATAGTAACTTCTTCTCTGAGTGTAGTTGTATATTGTCATTTAAATTATACCCTTACCCAGAAAAAAAACAATGTATACTTTGTTTCATTCACTCCCGATACAAATTATTCTGCAATTGTGTACTAGAGACAAATAACGCTCAAATTATCCTCATCAGCTCGATACAAAAACATCGAGGGCCATACGTTATTTTACGTTGACCACCAACGCTAAACTGGTACGATGATAAATTGCGAAGTGTCCAGCTTGAATCTATCAAACTGACAACTCAATTCGCCTGCGTGATTGCGATGCCTCATATAATGAACTATTTGACCTGCACTTTGCCGTTTTTTATTTGAGAAAAAATGTAATGAGCACTTATATAGTTTTATACAGCGAGAGAGCAATTTTCTCTTCAGATTTAAATTGATGGTCTATGGGAAGTAAGGCTGCTAATCTGTTCAAAGGAAACTTCCATGTGAATCTGGTTTTATTAATTATTTTTTCGGCAAGTGCATGTTACTAGGTGGGATTTTCTTGCCTTTGAGATATTAAAAAATCTCAATGCTCAAATCCTGGAATTGATTAGAAACCTTTGAAAATCTAAAACTATCTTTGAAGTCGATTCTTTTATAATTCAGTAATAAAAGAAATTAATTAAGAAAAGACTTTTTATTTGCAAGAAAATTGTAGTTACTGAGATTGAAAATAGTGGTTTTTGTTGACATGTCAATCGATGAAGACGGCGAAGAAATATGTAGCTGTGAGGAATAGTAACGTTTTAGATTAAATTTTGTAAATTTTTGGTGTTTTCATTCATACACCTCAATGTTGAAATTTTCTATCAATCAAATATAATGCAAAATAATTTATTTATCACAGTTCAAAAAACAGCCATTGATAGAGTTAATTGATAAGGAAATAGATCCTCATCAAAATTGGATCACTGAATGGTATCCTTGGTTATTTATATTTATAAAAAAAATCATGTTGAAGAAAACTTTACTGGAAGTGTAAGTGGATATCTTTGAATCTAGAAAATCGTATTCGTATTGTACTTTCTTCATACGCATTCTGTGGGGCTGCATTTGCTTCTTTTGGTTTTCTATTGAACACAGTTAAAGGATTCTATCAGACATTTAATTGGCGCTCCATTTTCCAAACAAATTAATTTCCAATGTATCCTGGATGTAAAGAAAAAATGATACTCACTAAATGTAAAAATGCAGATGGTTATTCATCGTTATTCATAATCAGTTCTACTCCAATTAGTTTCATAAACCACAAAATGCACCAATGAATTATACAAACACCTTCACTGTAAACAAATACAGAGAGCGACGAAAATACTCAAAAAGTACACAAAAAAAATAAAACCGAAACAAGCAGGTTTTCGAAAAAAAAAAAAGAAAACGAAACAGGTCAAATTTAACTTACAAAAATGCATATTTTGATTGCCATATATCGCCTTATGATCGTAAATTGTTTTCGAGAGATTTAAAATGAGAGTCTCTATTTTTGGTGTTGGTTTTGATAAACTTTGAAAAAACCTTGTATTAGAAAATTTCAGGGAATATTACACGAAGACATTAAAAATAAAATGCAGGATCTGGCCAACTTGTGAATATTTCTTTCATAGTTTGTTTAATTTCGTATCGTATTCTGTTCTTGAAATCCTCTAAACTTTGTGGTCTAATCTGTGTATTCAATTTTCTTTCAAATATGCTCAAGAAAATAGTCCAGAGACGTAAGATCTGGAGGTCATGGAGGCCACTCTATTGGCCCTCTTCTACCAATCCAGCGCCCTAGAGAAAGTCATCAGTCAACTAATCTCGAACAGGTTGAGCAAAGTGCGAAGGTGTTCACCGGAAAAAGTTCTGCGAGTACAAGAATGAACTCATACTGAAGAAACTCTAAATATCTTTCTCTTTGAACTTTCCCGGTTTTTTTTGCGAAAACTTTTTTGTTTCGATTCCACTAAATTTGTGCAGTACTTTTGCTACTCCCTGTATAGTAATTTATGTTGTTAATCCGGACATACACCGTGCGATGATTCAGCATCAAATACCGATCGTTCTTTCCAATCCGATCTACCTGTACTTGTCAGCGGCACACGAAAAACGTGAATAAGAGTAAAAGTACGCGGTTTATTGATATTGGTCAAGGCAAAAATCAACGTGGATCATGCTGCGAAAATGTAACGTTCCACCGGCCTATTGAAGAAATATCAATTAAGCTTTAATGTTGTCTTCGCATCAGAGGAGCGCACAAAGGAAAGGGAATGTAAGATACGGACTCGATTACGGAGTGACCTTAAGAAAATCGTGGATGTTCCCTGCGAGTGATTTGCGATTGTATAATATTCCAAGCTAAAAAGAAATTCGTATTGAAGCGTTGCTGGTAATAATTAGTAAAATCAAAATAGCGTCAAGTTTTTATTACTTAAAATATTGCCTCTAAAATGGAGTAAGATATTCCCCTAAACGGAGGTAAAATAGTTATTCGATTTGCCGTAAATTGGAAGTCTGTTCTTCACAAAATGTCACCCTTTGTAAAGAGATTGTTTACATCCGATTTGGTAAAAAAAAAAAACACTTTAAGATAGCGCAAAATACTCACTAAGTTACATTAACATACCTCCAAATATGGGGTAAAATATTGCCTCTAAAATGGAGTAAAGTATTCCCTTAAACGGAGGTAAAATAGTTATTCGATTTGGCCAACTTGTGAATATTTCTTTCATAGTTTGTTTAATTTCGTATCGTATTCTGTTCTTGAAATCCTCTAAACTTTGTGGTCTAATCTGTGTATTCAATTTTCTTTCAAATGTGCTCAAAGAAAATAGTCCAGAGACGTAAGATCTGGAGGTCATGGAGGCCACTCTATTGGCCCTCTTCTACCAATCCAACGCCCTAGAGAAATTTCAGTCAACTAATCTCGAACAGGTTGAACAAAGTGCGAAGGTGTTCACCGGAAAAGTTCTGCGAGTACAAGAATGAACTCATACTGAAGAAACTCTAAATATCTTTCTTTGAACTTTCTCGTTTTTTTTTTTGCGAAAACTTTTTTGTTTCGATTCCACTAAATTTGTGCAGTACTTTTGCTACTCCCTGTATAGTAATTTATGTTGTTAATCCGGACATACACCGTGCGATGATTCAGCACCAAATACCGATCGTTCTTTCCAATCCGATCTACCTGTACTTGTCAGCGGCACACGAAAAACGTGAATAAGAGTAAAAGTACGCGGTTTATTGATATTGGTCAAGGCAAAAATCAACGTGGATCATGCTGCGAAAATGTAACGTTCCACCGGCCTATTGAAGAAATATCAATTAAGCTTTAATGTTGTCTTCGCATTAGAGGAGCGCACAAAGGAAAGGGAATGTAAGATACGGACTCGATTACGGAGTGACCTTAAGAAAATCGTGGATGTTCCCTGCGAGTGATTTGCGATTGTATAATATTCCAAGCTAAAAGAAATTCGTATTGAAGCGTTGCTGGTAATAATAATAGCGTCAAGTTTTTATTACTGTTTAAATGGACCATGTGTTGCTTGTACCTACATATTTATAGGTTGATAATTTTTTAGTTGGTCTGATCTGAAAAAAAAATTAATAAAATCATACTTAACCAATAGAATGCAAAAAATTTGTGCATATGATGAAAGTGGAGAGCAGATATTATCTGAATGGCGGCATATACAGCGAGGTGTTCCTCAGGGCTCGGTGCTGGGACCGTTGCTGTTCATAATTTATGTAAATGATTTACCAAATGTCCTCTCAGAATTAATCATAGCTTATGCTGACGACAATTCTGCAATTATATCTAGTAAATCTGTTGTGGAACTAAAAAATAAAATAGCTGAATCAATCGCGAAATTAAATGACTGGTATGATGAAAACATGCTCACCTTAAACATCGAAAAAATGTAATAATGCATTTCCATTCTTCATTTCATCCAGAAGAAACTATCAAAATGAAAATCAATGATATAGAACTTCAAGATGCACAGACTGTGAAGTTTCTAGGTGTATATCTTGACTCGCGATTAACGTGGAAGACGCATATTCAGAAATTAACCCCTAAGTTAAGCTCATTGTGTTACCAATTACGAACACTTAGAAATAATGTGAGTATTGATGTAAGTCTAACTGTGTATCATTCACATTTTCAATCAGTAATTAAATATGCCATTATACTGTGGGGAAACTCCATAGAAATAGACATGATAAAAGTCATACAAAAAAAATGTATAATAAATATATTTAATCTAAAACAAACAGACTCTTGTAAACCTTATTTTATAAATAATAACATACTTACCATAACATCACTCTATATTTTAGAATGTGTCCTGTTTTACAAAAAATACACTGCATTTTTCCAACAGTATGAACAAAGACATGAATACCAAACTCGTTTTAGAGATATTCTTGTTCCTTACCACACAGATTTAACACAAGTACAAAATGGTGTAACATCTTCTATAATAAAAGTTTATAACCACTTACCTGATAACTTAAAAACATGACACATAATAAACTTAAAAGAAAACTAAAAAATATTTTGTACAAAAAATGTTTCTATAAATTAGATGAATACTTCTATGAATCAGAATTTTAAACATCTACACTATTTACTGTTATATTTTTTTTATAAACCCAACTTGTGTATACCATTTATATATGCCATTTTTTAAGACTAAAATTTTAACTTGTTTGTATTTGTAGTTTATACACTATGTAAATGTTGACATGTTCTATGTTGTTTCTATGTTCTATGATATGTTTGTATTTGTAGTTTATTTACTATGTAAATTTTGACATGTTCTATGCCTTCTAAGGATATTTTACAGAATAAAGAGATTACTATTATTATTATTATTTGACTGTACGAGGTGTGTAAATTAAGTAATAAGACTGGCAACGTAGCGCCCGATCTAGCAACACTGCGGAGGCGGGACTTGGAAGATCGGTAGGTTAACATGTAGTGCCTCAGAACAAGTCTGAACTTGTTAGAGACATGTGTTTGTTCTTTGTGCTTCTTTTCGTAAACCGTTTTTTTTCTAGTGCGTTGTAAAAATGAGGGACATTAATTTTGAGCAACGGTATGCTATCAGGTTTTGCTTCAGACTTGGACACAGAGCAACGGATACTTCAACATGCCTACGGAGACAGTGTCTTTTTAAGAACTCAGGTTTTTCGGTGGTTTAAGGCATTCTCAGAAGGAAGAGAGTCGATTGAAGGTGAACCACGCAGCGGAAGGCCTTCATCTTTAAGAACCTATGAAAATTTTAATAGAATACGGGATCTTGTGCGTTCAGATCGTCGGTTGTTGACAAGAATGATCGGAGAAGAGTTAAATTAGAATCCAAACATCAAAAACAACTGAATATTGCATCACTACAATGCGCCTTGTCACACAGCCAAATATTCCTGTGGCTCATCAGCCTTCTTATTCGCTTGACTTGAGTCCTTGTGACTTTTTTCTCTTCCCGAGATTGAAAAATCACCTCAAGGGACGTCATTTTTGGACCATAGAAAACATTCAAACGACTGTAACCGACCAGCTGAAGGATATTCCTATATGAGTTCCAGCACTGCTATGAAGAATCGAAGAACCGTCTCCAGCGCTATGTGGCTTCCCAAGGAAGTTATTTTGAAGGAGACAATACTGAATTGAAATTCTATTCGAATAAAAAAAATTAAAAATCAGTCGCAATACTTAATTTACACACCTCGTATGTACAAAAGTGAGATAGGTGATGGCAAGGTGTCCAAAAAAGGAATTATTGTGGAATGATTTAATCAAATTATAAAGAAGCTATTCCAATGAGATAGGTACATGGGAAAATGAATAAACTGTGATTATTCTTGGCACCCAGTAGAATCAGTTATAGACCAGGAGACATTCAAATTATTATATCTTATAACCAACATTAAAAGAAGACGATATTAAAAAATTGACTGTGAAAATGTATTCTTTGGAGCTCTAAATAATGGAGGTAATGATAATATCAACACATGCATCTACCAGGTTTAATCTACCTAAAAGTTGGTAAAGTATTAGGAATGGATTCAGTCCGTTGCTAATTATAACAAACAAATAGGCAAATGAACAGATCAAATCTGGAACACAAAAGTAAAAAAAAATTACCGCACTGCTCAATTCTTCTTGAGTGAAATTTTGCCTGTGCGCTGAATGGAAGGAGACAATACTGAATTGTAATTCTTTTCGAAAAAAAAGCTAAAACAATCAGTACCATTACTTAATTTATACACCTCGTATGTTACAATTAATTTTTAGTAATAGCATAATTTTCATTTTTGATTTTCTCTAAAATTGTTTAATGCAAGGTGGTAATATTTTTATGCAGTCATTTTAATTAACATTCAATTTACCAAAACTAAGATCTGAAATATGGGATTGCTATTTGAAAAATTGAGGATGATGTAATCTCTTGAAAATAGTTGTGGATCGAAAAGTGATATAGCAGAAAAAAATATTCATTTTTTTAATTATTAAAATTAGACCTGTTTCGGTTTTTTCTTTGCTTCTCTTGTCGAATTTATGCAGTAAAATTTTCCCTCTCTGTACTTAATTCTAGATTCCGACTTGACAGAGATTTTCTGTACGAAAAGTTTGTCTCGCGGTACAACGTACATCTTCCCAAACATTTTTTTTATTCGTTCCGCAGTACTTCGTGCCTCGGACAAGCGACGCGGCGATAGGAGGAGCCACAGTAATTATTCTCGTTTTACAATAACTATAAATTATATTTCTCTAACGTTTCGACGCACTCATGGGTGGGCACGTACCCGAGCGATTCCACCGCGACTTTATCAAATCGTATCTGCGTCACACCCACTGTTTGACTTAACGTACGCTCGCGAAACGCCCTACTTAATTTCGTCCCAAGCGAGGAGCGAATAGTTAAAAGCGTGCACGAAGCTGTTCTTCACAAAATGTCATCCTTTGTAAAGCGATTGTTTACATTAGATTTGGTAAAAAAAAACACTTTAAGATAGCGCAAAATACTCCCTAAGTTACCTTAACATACCTCCAAAGATGGGGTAAAATATTGCCTCTAAAATGGAGTAAGATATTCCCCTAAACGGAGGTAAAATAGTTATTCGATTTGCCGTAAATTGGAAGCCTGTTCTTCACAAAATGTAATCCTTTGTAAAGCGATTATTTACATCAGATTTGGTAAAAAAAACACTTTAAGATAGCGCAAAATACTCACTAAGTTACATTAACATACCTCCAAAGCTGGGATAAAATATTGCCTCTAAAATGGAGTAAGATATTCCCCTAAAGAGAGGTAAAATGGTTACTCGATTTGCTGTAAATTGGAAGCCTGTTCTTCACAAATGTCACCCTTTGTAAAGAGATTGTTTACATCAGATTTGGTAAAAAAAACACTTTAAGATAGCGCAAAATACTCACTAAGTTACATTAACATACCCCCCAAAGATGGGGTAAAATATTGCCTCTAAAATGGAGTAAGATATTCCCCTAAAGAGAGGTAAAATGGTTACTCGATTTGTTGTAAATTGGAAGCCTGTTCTTCACAAATGTCACCCTTTGTAAAGAGATTGTTTACATCCGATTTGGTAAAAAAAACACTTTAAGATAGCGCAAAATACTCACTAAGTTACATTAACATACCCCCAAAGATGGGGTAAAATATTGCCTCTAAAATGGAGTAAGATATTCCCCTAAAGAGAGGTAAAATGGTTACTCGATTTGTTGTAAATTGGAAGCCTGTTCTTCACAAATGTCACCCTTTGTAAAGAGATTGTTTACATCCGATTTGGTAAAAAAAAAAAACACTTTAAGATAGCGCAAAATACTCACTAAGTTACCTTAACATACCTCCAAAAGATGGGGTAAAATATTGCCTCTAAAATGGAGTAAGATATTCCCCTAAACGGAGGTAAAATAGTTATTCGATTTGCCGTAAACTGGAAGCCTACTATTATCTTTAAAAACAGTTGCATACTTTCTTATCAATTATATGACACAAATACAACTAGGTTCAATTTCTTCTAGGTGTATGTTCATGTATATTCACTTGGATGTACTGCTCATTTTTAAGAATTTACCTCACAAGTAGGAATTTTGCCTCACATTAAAAAAATCAATAAAACCAAAAAAAACGGATTCAAGTTGACCATATTTCGACAAATTTGTCTGGAAGGAATACATTAGAGTTCAACATTTTTCATTAACTGTGCCTTTTGAGCCATAGCGTCAAGTTCTACTCGCTGAGCACAGACATGAGTAATCTCATCTCGCTTCTCGCATCCGTCAGCAGAAAGCAGAAGTTTAATCCAATTTATATCTGTCGTACCAATGATAATAAGGGAAACATAATGGGATGCAAACCTACCTCTTCTACCACTGACATAATGAACGGGCAAATTGGATTGAAGAGTAGATTTTAAGAGCTTTAGTATAGGAATTAGTATTTTTTCACAAATCTAGAATAATTTTGAGATAATTTAAATGGTTAAAAATATAAAAAATTCTTGGAACCAGTTGATCAGTCTGGGAGGTAATAGGGTTAGTTGCTCACTAACCCTTCAAAAAATTTATACCTGCAAAATATCCTACAAGTTGCTTGATATCACCCAGAAGTTAATTGATCACCTTATCAGAAGCATACCCAAGAAAATAACAAACTTGTATCATTTCCATAGCGTAACATAGCAGTAAATACAAGTATAGTCACAGAGTTATTGGAAAAAATGGGGCTTTCCATTGCCTTCAATGTTCATGAACGCATTACCTCATGAGCGAAGGTATGAAAAATATATCGGACGCACTTTAAGACTAAATAATTTTCTAATGCTTGTCTATCTGTCTAAGATCCACGGCCTTTTTAAAGGACATATTGCCAACTAGCAAATCAAGTATTATTATTGCTTTCCAGTTTTGCTGGCTGACCTCTAGTGCGCGTTATAGAAGCAGTCCTCATTGTCTTATTTCGAATTTCCGATCTTCTTCTCAACACCTGAGCCAGACTCCAAACTATAAATGATAAAGTCTGCTTGCAAATGCAGTTTGCAAACTGCATTCTACGAGGAAAATCTTCAGGAATCAGTTCATGCACTTTTTGCAAATGATATGGATATATGTAACAACTATTCTTTAAGAACTTTATGTACTATTGTTTTCGATGCATTCAACTGTGTTGATAAAATCTTCGAGTGCTCGTTGATGGAGTGTCATGTACAGCATTTAAAATGTTTTCAACTAATTGCGTCATATGTACGGTTCTTCTCAAACCAGCGTCAGTACTTTTTTTCCCAAACTTTCCTACAATTGAATATTGAAGTCAATATGTGTATTACCTTATTAAGATGAATTGTTTATTCCCATTCTCCCTTAGACGTTGGTCAACCCGTTGAAATGTCTTCTGATTTGGCAAAGTACGATTAGGAAATCTTTCATGATATAACCTTCTTGCTTCCAATGCATAGCAACATGCAAGACCATACATCAGATGCATATCTGCATACTCGATAAATGTGTATTCCATATTTCGAGTTAATTACAATTAAATTCATCACGAAATCCAAAAAATCAGTAAATTAAAATCCAAAAATCAGTAAATAGCGAAGTAAAGGATCAATCAGTGATATGAAAGATGACATGAAGGATATTTTATTTATTTCGTACCATGGTAACGTTTGCAAAAACAATACGTTTTTTTTGTTCCGATAAATATTGCGAACATAGCCCTTCTGCAACTTATCGTTTATTATTATTTTTCATCGACAATAAACAAGAGTAGTTTTTTTTAGTGCAAGGTTCAAGCAACCTAATTTTTTGTTGTTTTAAGTTTTTATCACACAGGGTGTTAAAAATTTAGGCATTGAGTTGTAAAACTTAGTCCGTCACTGGCAAACTAAACAAGCTAATAATATGTCAAGGACATTATTTCAAGCGGTCCTTAGTAGTGTCTATCACATTAAAATTTTATAAAAGTCTAGTAAGTATTTTAAAAGTTATTCAAGAAAAACCGATTTCCATCGGAGTCTTTCAGGGACAAATATCTTTGTAGGGAGGGCCTGTAGGAAAAAATTATAGGAACTTGTCATCGTATTTTTTCATGCTCTATCTGAATCCGAGAGATTTCCCACATTTTCTAGGACACCCGTAGAATTATCTAATGTCTGTTCAACCGCCTCACATCCATGGTCATTCTCAAAGGGCATATTGCCAGGTAGCAAATCAAGCTCGCCAGTTTTACTGCCTGACCTCTCGCGCGCGTTATGGAAGCAGTCCTCATTGTCCTATTTCGAATTCCCGATCTTCTTCGCGGCTGCACCTGAGCCAGCGCCCGTTTAAGATCGCGAACAATACCCCGCGAGTCATATTTTCCCAATAGCGCAGTCGTAAAGGGATAGGCAATAAATAATACGGCTCGCAAATGTCACAGAACCGATGCGGTCGGCGCTTGCGCCGCAAAATCGTTCATTAAAGGCCATAACACTAAATCATCGGATAAATACGTTTTAGAGATCTCGCCCTCCCCCTAAGCACGACTGCTTTTTGCTTATCTAACGTATTACATATATAATATATTCTATATGAAACTCGTTCGTTTTTGCGTAATCTTTATTGAGATTGCGCTGAATGTATTGGACGGTTATTGGGTGAAAAATAATAAATCAAGCAGGCCGGGCGCATTAAAATCGCGGGTTTACGAGGAAAATATCAGAAGAGTACGGTTTTTGTAGGCAATAAGTGCCATTATGGATATACGCGTTGCGGGGCAATGGCACCATGAATGCATTTCTTTCGAAAAAAATTACGGTCATATAGATATTCGCATTCTTCAGAGCGCCTTCGGTGCAAACCAAGCCACTTTCATTCATAAACTGGCCAGACAATAATGACGCCAACATTTCTGACCAATGTGATTGAATCATATTGAATCATGATTACAAAATCAAGGTTGGTCCAGAGTAAACAGAAGTCACGAAATGAATGATGAGATTTCTGTTCAAAAGGTCTTGTAGAAATGCTAACTGCTCTGGCAGTAATGTTATCGTCTGTAGTAAACCTTATGATGTGTAGTAAGTTTAATCTTGTCCTCTGGAAGTAAGACAGTAAAGATAAAAAGGTACCAAATACTTGGTGGCGAAGTGGATCTTGCTGGAAGACCAAGTATTTGGTGCTGCTCAGTTCACCTTTTTTTAATTGATCGGAAAAAGGTCATCATCAGAATCAAGTAAATGGAGTGCCCAGAGGATTTTGGAAGTCCTTAGTCTTTAGGAAAAATACACTGATATTTTGGTTAGTTATTATTATCATTAGTTACAGCTAAGTTTGATAAACACTTCCTACCATGACGGCATACAAATGTGCAATTGGTCAAAGGTGCTCAACGTTCGATATACATATGTACTTGGTCGCCAATGCATTCACCAACGTTGGCTAACGTTTGCCTTGTCGTCTGGTTGCGGTAAGAGTTTGGACCTACTCGGACCTAGTGATAATTTATTTCAAATTTAGTTCATGTCTAGACTAATAAATATTATTATTACAAAAGAACGATGAACTATGAAAATTCAAAAGTCCTAATAACAAACAAATTGTGACTTTATTGGTTGTTGTTATGGAAGATAGTTGTGATAAAAGTATGTCAATGTAAAATAAATAAAATTATAAAGAAAAAGGATGACCAATGTGGCAAATATTTTAGAAGAAAAAAAATAGAAACCAACCTTTACGGAAGATATATGAACTACTATTAAAAATGTTTTAAACATAGAAACTAATCATATTTACTAGACTTATAATGTACTAATCAATTTCTTCCTTTCCTTCAAAACTTTAGATAATTTGATCTGTAAAACTGCGTTCTTTTCTCGCGTTCTTTTCTTTTTGTGTTTGATTTGTTTCTCACACAATTTACACAATATGTTTTTGATGTGGACACAATTGCCTTTCAACTACTGTCTTTTCAAATGAGAGGACAGTCTTCGACCTCAGTAATTCCCCATGTTTACTCAACTTGCTCAAATTGTTTTTACATCGGATTATCGTTTTTATTTCGAAGGAGATTAAGTATTAACAGGCCATCGCGTATAATTGAAACTTACTAACCATCAACCCATTCTTACGAACGCATTCACTTGGTGGCGATAAAATTAGAGTCCTCTTACATCAATTGTGGCTTCCTTGGGAGCAGATTAGTGCCCAGATCGAGTGTTATTCGAAACGGGCTGCGTAAACACGGTGACCAAAACCAAATATTTATTTAAATTTGTATTCCTAAACAGGATCCAAATAATTACCTGGACATCGCTATTTGTCGCAAAGATGTCACTAAAAAGTATTTATCCTGATTTGAATATACAAACATTCCACCTCGTCATTCGGTCGATTTTAGAGATATAATTGAGTTTGACGGGCCTTCAGGAAAACAAACAGGGACGCTCTAATTTTGGCCCCTTTGTCATGCATATTTTTATACGTCAATCAGAACGTGTTAACCTAAACGCAAACGATCCTGTTACACATTAAACATACAAGGTGTTTACTTAGTTGACAAACGCTTAGTGTCGGTATAAGTGTTAAATTGATTTATTATAACGATAAATACCGAGTGGTGCACAGAATGTCAGGTGGGTTGAGTTGAAGGTAACCGAGACGGACCTTCGGCTACACGGGTGTTGAATTGCGATCGCCGTCTCCTACACGTGTGAAATCGCCAAGAACGTTGGTTCATTTTGTTTGTTAATATAATATGCACAAGCATGCGTATACGGAGGTGCGTAAATTAAGTAATGAGACTGGCAACGTAGCGCCCGATCTAGCAACACTGCGGAGATGGGACTTAGAAAGGCGGTAGGTTAACATGTAATGCACCTTCAGTACAAGTTTAAACTTGTTAGAATCATTTGTATGTTCTTTGCGACCGTTTTTGTCAATCGTTTTTTTTTCTAGTTCTAGTACTAGTTTTAAAAATGAGTGACATTCATTTTGAGCAACGGTGTGATATCAGGTTTTGCTTCAGACTTGGACACAATCACACCACAGTTTATCAGATTTTGACTAACGAACTGGTGATGAGAACAATCTGCGCAAAAATGGTTACAACAAACCTTTCGCAGGAACAAAAGGACATCAGTAGAGAAAGGTGCGTTGACATTTTGGAATCGATTGAAAATGATCCTCATTTTATGGAAGGTGGCATTACTGGTGATGAGACTTGTGTGTTTGAGTACGACCCGAAAACCAAGCGCATGGAATGGCACACTTCAAGCTCTCCAAGACCCAAAAAAGTAAGAACAAGTCGAAGATCAAATGCATGCTGATTTGCTTTTTTGGTAGCCAGGGAAAAAATATTCCTGTGGCTCCTCAGCCTCCTTATTCGCCTGACTTGAGTCCTTGTGACTTTTTTTTCTTCCCGAGATTGAAATTTTTTGGGACCATAGAAAACATTCAACCGTCTCTAATTGATCAGCTGAAGGCTATTCCAGTATATGAGTTCCAGCGCTGCTATGATGAATGGAAGAACCGTCTCCAGCACTGTGTGGCTTCCCAAGGAAGTTATTTTGAAGGAGACAATCCTGAATTGTAATTCTGTTCGAATAAAAAAAAATCAGTCTCATTACTTAATTTACACACCTCGTACAATGCTTCCCAAAAAGTACGCACCGTGTGGGAGCGATGTTAGGGCTGTTTCAAAACCATAAAAACAACATTAAATAGATTGTTCAAGCTATTTTCTCGTAGCTCGTCAGCAAAGAGCACTCACTTCTTACAAACAAGATGTACCTAGTGAAAATGGAAAATTTGGTTTAAACAAACAAGTTTAACAGTATTTTATCTAACTTTTCGCTTTGCATTTTTGAAAGGCCATTTGCATTGCAAAAATTAGTTCATCGACATAAGTTTTGTAATATTTAAGTCTGGGCTATTTAGGTTATTCATTTTAGACTATTCGACTTTTAGGTACAATGAATTAACTGTTGTGTACACAAAGTAAAATAGAAGAAAAGAGCTAACAAATTCAACGAATTATATTCTACGTTTTCTTTTCTTTTACTAAACATTTTTTTTTATTTCTTATTGTTAACGACTTTTACTAAATACTTCTAGTATTTATTACAATCTATCCTGTAGCTGTCGAATATACTCGCATGTTGGAATATATTTGATTTATAAAACTACTATATATTTGTCTATGTTTACTGTTCTTTTAGTCATTAATGATAATTTACCCAATTATTTTACGCCAATACAAAATTTATTTCAATGAAAACAATCGCAAAGAATTTTGTCAATTGGATTTTTAATCATCTCATTTTTATTATTTGGTCGTTTTTTATTTTAGTCGAACTTAAATATGTAAATTTTGTGTGTATATATTTTGTTATAAACTGAAAGCTTTTATTCCACCTTGTATATTAACTCCCATAGATCCACATTCATATTCTCCATCGCCATTGCGGTAGTACATAAAATGCATTGAATAAAAACGTATTGGATTCTTGTGACGCTACTCGCCGAGAATTTCCTAGCATTATTTACGGTCTTCCGTCGATAATGCAGGATTCTGCTCACTATGTGTTTCAACTCAATGTGAGATTTTTTCGACATTTTATTGACGTTCGGCGCTGGCGCTAATTGCTGGCCATTACAGCTTCGTTTATATCTCAATTCTCTAATTAGAAAATTAAAGATGGTCTCCGTCGAGTTTACATATTAACTGTCTGTAATACTGTCGATGATTTGGAAAGGCGCCATTCGATGTATTTTATCGACAATCGATGTATTGTTTGTTTCACCGTTTCTGATTGTAATATTTAATGTCTGCCTCTTTGGTTTCTTCGTGAAAAACGACTTTTTAACAATTTCTTTCAACTCCATCTCTCCACTTTTCTAAGCATTGCCTAGGTCAAATCTTGCAACCATTTTTTTCATCTTCCACTTGCAACCAGTTTCTTCCAACTTTCACAATCGAAACTGTGGTACACAAAAACAAATGGAACCATATGTACGAAAGGCTGTGTCATATTTCAAAATAATGCGGCAAAAGCAACAATTTTTGTCGTGTATTCTAATGGCGATGAACGATGGTGTCTTTATGTCAACGTTACAAAAATCATTTGGTATATCTTAAACAGATAAACACGAGGAATTTGCAACTAAGAAATTATTCCTCGTGTAAAAGCTAGAATCTATTCTTGTAAGGAAATTTCCTGCATTTGATAGAGCTCCACTGGCATTTTATTCCACACATCCACCCTATTCTCCAAACCCTGCTCCATCAGACTTCCAGCTTTTCCTCTTCGGTTGCTAATGAACCAAATTTTCAAAACGTTCCTGAGACTTTGGAAATCAGTAGTGAACCAATAGTATGGAATTTGGTACTCCAATTTTGATCCCGTCTTACAGTAGGAACGGAGCAGGTAAAAGACAGAAAAGTGTGTCTAGTCTAGAAAATGCTCCCAAAACTTGTGTACGTGTTCTGTCACAACTTAGCGGTGTGTCTATTGCTATCTACCATATTGCTTTAAAAAAAGATGTGCACTTGTTACCTTACCGTTTAACTTGTTATCAGGAATCTCAAGAAGTTGATTACCCTCAAAGAGCAGAGTTTTGTCAGCGGATGTTAAATAATCTCGGTGATAGCAACCTCCAAATATTCTTTTCCACAATTTTTTTCTTTCAAATTCGCAGGATATGAAAATGTGGAGTTCTGAGAAACCAGGTAATTCTGTTGACGAAGACCCTCTTCATGTTGGTGTTTGTTATCTTATTATATTATTCAGTGCTATCAGTCAAAAGTGAATAACTGTCCAAAATGTATTTAATGGAACTCTGACGCCCGAACGAACGATATAGAATATTTTCCATAATCGCTTGGTGAGTAAAAAAATAAGTGAGATTAACACTATTCTATCTCCCAAATTATTCTTTCGGTTCTATTCGAAAAGGTGTCAGATACGCTTAAATCAATCTTATTTTCAATAATTTTCGTGTTTAAAATATTTATTTTGAAATGTTCTTTCAATTAAAATACCTATTTTTATCTCATTTGGTATTTCAATTAACTCATCTTAAACATAAAAAGAAAGATAAAGTTGCTCTGATTTGATCTCAAGCAATCATAGTCAAAAGCAAAAACTTGACTATTGAGCCAAGTTGCCTATTCGCTAAGTGCGAAGTCATGGTATATAATTTTCTATTATATACCATGATATTATTATTATTTCTATTATATACTATTTATAATTTTCAAATACACGTGTAAATTTTAATTTCGTTTTAATGTAAAAAATAAAAATAAAATGAATCACCGTGGTTGCTCTGTTGTAAACTGTAAAAATACAGAAAAAATCAGAAAAAATGAATGTTAATTTTATAAATTTCCGGTTGCTAAATGAAAAATAAACCAAAGAAATAAGTGGATAGCTGCAGTAAGAAGGCAGAAGCTTATGCCGAATTCAGATTCACGCGTATCGCATACGCGGAAGCCGCGCTTTGAGTTATGATTCGTTAAAATCAGATATTTGAATTTTATGGTTGTGATTTTAGCCAATCAGAACTCAAAGCGGCGCTTCCGCGTACGCGTACGCTACGCGTGAATCTGAATTCGGCTTTACGCTTTATGCCATGCCCGCGAAGGTTTCTGAATTAGTAAAACTATGTTCCAATAGATGGCGTGCGCGTCGTTTCACCGAATGTGTGAATTTCATATTGTTTAGCGGCAGTTCGTATGTGTTCGGTGTTACACAATTATCCAAAATATATTGAATATTGTTGTAACGATATTAGTATTTCTTTAAATTTAGTAAACGGCACAGCAAGGCGTGACGAGTATGGCTAGTTAATAATAAACATCTATCTAACAGCCTCCTTTAGTTCATACATATTCTGGAGCTACAGTCGTGCACCTAGCGAATAGTAGAAGCAGATTCGATATAGTAATGACATCACTTCTCATCAAACCAAACAATTCAATCACGACGCTTACTACTGTAAAACAGGAAATTAAAAGGAGATAGGTAAAAAAGGGGGCTGTTTTACAGTACCAAGTAGGTACATTATCTCAGTGGAAAAAATATGGCTATATATAATACAATTTTTTGAAGGCAATTTTTGAACTACAGATGGATATGTCAATAAACTAATTGTAACATTCACTTAACTCTTTTGAATGTATATTGCCTCTTAAAATTACATTTACGTATGATTATCTTACACTCTTCCTATTTGGTTATTTAACGATAAAAATATTTACAATAACGTGTCCTGACGCAACTTAGCATGTACCTTATAAATTTTTAACAAGTTTCTTTACATATAACGAAATACATAGCTTTTAGAGCTCATCTATCCAAAAATCGTCTTACAAATTTTTGTGGTTTCTACATAATGTCAGTCAACAAAATATCACAGCCATTCGATACAACTCTGACAAATTTTTCCTCTTACAATGGTCCTAATAAAATCTCTAACAAACCTCTGTTAAAAGTCTTTTCAGTCCTTCTACCTCATCTTCTCCGGGATTTAATTCAACGCCAGGGAGTTTAAAGAACGTCATCGTACATATCAGTTGTATGAGAAAAAAAATTGGTAAAGACATAGTTTTCACCAACCAATCGATGATAACATTTATTTTGATGCTTGTTACATCTATCTAATGATGGAGGTAACATGTTTGGGCCACACAGTACGAATGGAACAGTAGGAAACGGATTCCCCCCGAGTCATAAACCGCGAATTAAATAATCGTATTTCTGTCAAAACGGACATCACTTCGCCTTGTATAATCGAGGTGCTCCTGTTGTCCGCTCCCTAGATAGCCAATGGCGCAATTTGTATGTGTTACGTCGATGTCTCGACGGCCGTTAATCTATTTATTGGCCTCGCGAAATGAAGGAAGACCAATTCACACTCGCCGTCGGTGGCAGCCGTGGATTTAAGGTGCGACGCATCTGCCGATTCCGAGAACGCGCGAGACGTGTTCGCAATGCGCTATCCGCTTCCTATAGAAACAAGACCGATCTTCTTCCAAATATCGCGTCTATAAAAATCCATTCGTTTCGGTGCGCGACATTACATGGAAAGCTTCGCCGCTCCTGGATTCCTCCTGTTTTAAAGTCGACTATTTATTTTATTGCGGTGACTTGGGCACGCGTTGAGCGCACAAACTCAAGTACACTCTATACAGGGTGAAATCGAAAGTGGGTTTTTCCGTTTAGTATAACATTTAGCTGTCAGAAAATGATTTAGCATACGGATCAAAAAAAATAAAAATCGGATAATTTATGTTTGTAAAATAACTTACCAGCTGTTATATTTAAAAATTGTAGAGTCCGGTCCTGGTGTCATGAGGTTGTTGCTACAGGAGCGGTTCAAAGTTGTCACCGTTCCTCGCTGCACAGATCGTGGCTCGGGAATCCATGACTCGGTGCAGGATGTCAGCAACGCATCTTGTTGACGTATGATTTCTGCAGCATTTTCGATTCTCGCTCGCAAGTCATCAACTGTGTTGACTGCTGTTGTGTACACTAATGATTTCATGTGACCCCACAAGTAAAAATCGCAAGAATTTAAGTCGGGGGGACCGTAGGGGCCATAATATCGCGTCTATAAAAATCCATTCGTTTCCGGTGCGCGACATTACATGGAAAGCTTCGCCGCTCCTGGATTCCTCCTGTTTTAAAGTCGACTATTTATTTTATTGCGGTGACTTGGGCACGCGTTGAGCGCACAAACTCCAAGTACACTCTATACAGGGTGAAATCGAAAGTGGGTTTTTCCGTTTAGTATAACATTTAGCTGTCAGAAAATTATTTAGCATACGGATCAAAAAAAAAAAAATCGGATAATTTATGTTTGTAAAAAAATTACCAGCTGTTATATTTAAAAATTGTAGAGTCCGGTCCTGATGTCATGAGGTTGTTGCTACAGGAACGGTTCAAAGTTGTCACAGTTCCTCGCTGCTCAGATCGTGGCTCGGTGCAGGATGTCAGCAACGCATCTTGTTGACGTATGATTTCTGCGGCATTTTCGATTCTCGCTCGCAAGTCCTCAACTGTGATGACTGTTGTTGTGTACACTAATGATTTCATGTGACCCCACAGGTAAAAATCGCAAGGATTTAAGTCGGGGGACCGTGGGGGCCATAAAACTGAAATATAAAAAAAGTAAAACTGAAAAATAAAAGCAATTCAGGCAAATTAGTTTGTAAGATATGCAAATACTCTAAACCAGTTAGTCTATCGGGTAAAATGAAAGGTCCAATAAGTCTACCGTCAACAATCCCTGCCCAAACATTTATTGCAAACTGTGGCTGGAAATTAGATCTACGTACTGCATGCGGATTTTCCAACGCCCATACGTGTGTATTTCTAAAATTATTTACCCCATTTCGAGTAAACGTCGACTCGTCTGTAATGACAAAATGGAACTCTTGCAGGATGATCTTGATCTTTCAGATTCAGCGCGAAAAAATACGTAAGGAGTGAGTACATTTGTTACTCTCGAAACTTTAGTTACTTTGTAACTCTGTGAATCAGTTAATCTTAATTTTTGTGTATTCATAATTCCAATCCGAGTTGATACAAATATGTATGTAGTGAAATACGACACTTGTCATGTGAGATGTGGTGAGATTCTCCGTTATATACATCTATACAATCACAATTATAATAGACTGTTGTAAGTATTATGTGAATTAGTGAACTGTTAGGTTAATAAATCGTTCTCCAACAGTGTCGTCCCTCAAACGCTGACACACTTTTCTAAACTGGAAAAACTTTTGAAATTCACGTCTGCCACCCTGATATATTAGAACACACTATTTGCAAAGAATCTCTCTAAGAAAACAATCGATTTATTATAGATGAAGGTCCTGAAATAAACCTTGCCTGAATAAAAATTCTATAAGGACCGACGTCATTAATTTCAACAATACCCAATACAAACAACGGTCGGCAGCTCGCTTAACTTTCCTATTGCGCTTCGGTAGCTATTATTCTTCCTAAGACCTTATTATTATGTTTTGACAATATAATGCGATATCATACTTTAAGTCTGACTAAGTAGATGAATAATGTCGGCGCTCCTACCGTACGTGCTGGTCCTGATCCACCGGACCACCGGAGTCGACCAGGCGGTGTAACGCGTATGTCCTTTGACCCCGATCTCCGTATGGATATCCTGGGGACACTTTAGCCTAACGTTGAATCATTGAATAAACGCGTAGAGAGAGAAAAATTAGCAGTTGAACGGCCAGACTATTGGATTTGTCTGCTATGCTCTTTAAGTCGTATCGAAACTTATATTTTAGTTTGACCAATATAAAAAATTCGGTTTTCAAGGTGAAATGAGGTGCTTGTATTGAAAAAAGCATCTTTAAGTGACTAGG
Source organism: Aromia moschata (assembly GCA_029963805.1). NCBI lineage: Eukaryota > Metazoa > Arthropoda > Insecta > Coleoptera > Cerambycidae > Aromia > Aromia moschata. The sequence continues at coordinate 1,148,209 of JAPWTK010000022.1, read as the reverse complement.
TTTCATTGAGGTCGGGGCGTGCTCAGACAGAGAAATAAAATATAGTAACAGCACACCGCAGTTCACGATTGACATTACATTAGCGTGCATCAATCATGCGTTCTTAAATCGGCATTATTTATCTTTACACCGGTATTAATGTCCCATTTAATGTCTTCGTGAGTTATTAGGAAAAACTTATAGACTTCTTTGCGGCGACAAGGCACGACGCAAAAATCGAGCCTACGCTTATTAGTTATAAGGAGTTTTATTGAGGCAGTGGCTTTCCATTGTATAATAGAGACGTGTTTTATAAGCTGGTGGATTTTATTATTTGCCGAATAAAAGGTACGAGGCTGAGTTGTAAATCACTGGGTCTGCAGAGGATATTAATGGTTGAGGTGCTCATATAAAACGTAGAAGAATCGGCCTGGTGCTCGAAAGAATAGATCAAAGAGCTAACACGGAAGATTTACTACCTCATGGCATTAAATTACGATTTTGGTGAGTCACCAAGAGGTCGTAACGATTGAGAAGTAAGGAGGTGCTTCACCAGTTTCAATAATAACCGATAAACTCCTTTTTTAGTAATTCTCTCAAATGAATGAAAAGGGAGAAGTACAAAATAAGGGAAATGGAACCAAAACTCGTTGTGAAATGCTTACCCATTAATTCCTGCCATGCTCAGTTGAATATGCGTAGTTATTTGTTTTATATAACCTTTATTTAGCTCAGTTGGATATAGTAATCCACTCTACTGATATTGGTAATGTTAACTAAACATGACTAAATTGACCTACTTAGAAAAATGTTGGTCCAAAGAAAAGAAGAAAGACTAATGTAACCACTGTCGTATATAGTAATGGTATGTAGGCATTGATCTTGATATGGATTATTTGAACTGATTGATCATAATCAATCAAATTCGTACTTTATAGTTAGGATGGAAGGCAAAAATCATGAAAGCGAGTTTTATTTGATTAACACGTCACTAGTAGACGCATGCAGACTCCATCAAACAGTTTTCGAAAGTTCTGTGAACTTATTGCAGTTTTGTAGAAATGTTGCAGCAAGGCCTTCCTTACGTGAAAATGTTGAGTCAAGAAAAGAGGAAGGTCAAGCTCGGTATCCGAAAGTGTTTGGGAACCTTTAAGTCACTTTCCAAAAAAAAAAAACTAGTTGGTAGTGTGAAAAATGACTAATGCCCTTACGCATTGAAAGAGAATATATGTACATATATCTTAAAAAATTCCACACTAGTTAGTACACATTTAATGGTACTTGATTGAATGGACACCACTTGCAGTTCTTATACCAGCATTAGACCAACAATAAATTTACTGTTGTAAATTATAATAATATAATATAAAATAAAGTCGGACAGGTGTAAAGCAGAAATTTGATTTTAAATTTGCCCTCAATATGTTCATCAATAAATGTATTCATGAATTAGAACCGATTTTATTTTTATTCAATTTATTGACGTGCATTCGGTCAATTCAGTAAGGCCAACACACAAGAAGTGAGGTTATACTTATTTTGTTTGTGTACAACACAAATGTAAATAACCTTAAACTGTAAATTACATGTAACTGTCGGTACAATTGACGACAATCACCACATGAAAATTTGATTTGGTGTAAAACAAGCTAAGTAGCCCAAAAAATTCACAAATTTATGTGATGAAAATTATTATAAATAAGTTGATGAATTTATTCATCAACTTGTTCAACATTGTCTCTGTAAAGCTAGTATTAGAAGTCTACTTAGGTAAGTTGAATTAACTTTAACGTTTTTATTGCTATCAATGTTTTTATCGACCTAATGCAGAAATTGTTTTATTGATTTATTGCATTATCTATATTTGTTTTTTTAACAATGCCTATTTCAGTAACATTATATATAATAGTTGTATATTACAAAGAAAAAGTTTAAATGGACTTAATACTTTATTATGTAGTGTATAATACAGGCCGTGACTGAAAACATATCGTACTTAAATTATACCCATTTCACCAAAACTTCTGATTAGCCTTTCTAATTTTATTACACCAATCTGTTAAGTTTCCTTATAAACTTATGCACCACTTTAGTTGAAATAAAAACAACTTGTGTGATTCCCATCTTATTAGAGACTCATTCGTGGTCTAATATAAGACATGTTTCTTTCTTTTATTTTTATTTTTTTTTTGGAAAATAATCGCTCACTTCCTTAATATCTTCCGCTAGCACAATTTAAAATAGTTTAGAAACGGACAATATCAAAATCTAGGGTACGAATAAACCGCAGAAGATTACGAGACCGGTTGAGTACCATAAAAACTTGGGAACGAAATCGTAGTCGACGCTCGCTGCTCACTGCTCGGCCGAGGTTTATTATGGTTGCCGTAATAAATCACCGAAGGCAGTATGTAGTGCATTAAAACAAATAATATAATTTAAAAGCAATATTTCAAGGTGTACTTTTCGAGGGGCAAAAAACTATAACCGCGTTTCCAGTTAAAATGACATTTCCTCTTCGGCAGATTTAATAAGGATAATGAAGATGTTGAAGACAAATTGCTGAAAACGGAGAGTGATTGGTAGCTGCTTCTTCGAAACGAATAAATGACCGGATTGCTTCGTTTCTAAAAAAACATTCAACAGTACAGGTAATAAATATTTGAGTGCCACAGGGTTTTGTATTGAGCCCTGTGTATTCATTGTATATGTTATTAAACTTTAGTCTAAGATTGTTAAAAATAGGAATTGATATATACATAGATAGATCTACTGATCTATCTAGATCAGTAGATCATTTCTAAACTACCTACATTTCTAAACATCAATTTCTAAACTATCTTTAATAAAACTGAAGAGGAAACCAAGTCTGAATTTTTACTCAGTTGTATTTCCGGTCAGTAGGTCAAAAAATTTAAGGTGTGAGTTAATAGGATTCAATGAGTTCAACAGGCATAAATAATGTAGCTTTTAAGTCTTCTCCAAAATTTCAACCGTCATCGGCAACATCAGTATTGTTATGCTCCAGCATATTTTTTTAAATTTACGCCCTTAACTCTGACATCTCCAAATATCTAGTAATACATTGCTAAACAGAATTGATATTTATATTCATGTGCTTCAGCATAACTTTTACAATTTGCGCCTAAACTATAATAGCAAAAATATATTGAAATTCTTGTTGTATTAAATACCATGAAAATTATCTACCTACATAAATATCTATACCCAAATGACATTGATTAACCCAATATTCTTCAAAACCAAGAGAAAGGTGTTGGTTGATGATATTCCCATATACATATATTTACTAGATGAATACAAACCTGTACCATGTCATGAGAATAATCTTGAATAACTTAGAAACACTCGTAGCCATTGACTTTTAAAATAATTGGGAACAAAATGTATTAATCAACAACAAAAGACGCGAAATCGTAAGTTAAATAAATCCACCTAATAATATTTAAGGGGACGAATTATAAGTACGTATCAATCAACGTCGTATGGTTGCCAACTGCTAAACTAGCAACAGCAATTTTAAAATGCTCCAAAATTGTAATAAAGGTAAAAATCAGTATCTGGGAGGTTTACCCACATACACAACGGTGGCCTATCGAAGATCTTCAAGTTTTTAAACGAATCAGTCTGTTCTATGTATAGCATCAGTACGCTGATCTCGATGGCTTAAGGGGTTACCTGCAGTCATAAAATTTGAAAAATTAGATTTTTGTAAAATGTCACAGTGCGAAAAAGTATGGTCTTTTGACTACTCAATTTCAAAATTTAAAGTCGGTACGAGAATAGGAACCTATTTTTCTCGACCGCCAAAGCGAACGCTGCACCCCGGCTCGCGGCGCTCGCTGCCAGCCCACCAGGTGCTCTGTCTCTTTATCATTATCTCATTATCGTTATTTATCATTACTCGTGCTAGCCTGCTGGCCTATTTAAAAAAGTCAAAAACGTATTATGTATCATCGTGGCGCCATCTGAAAACATTTTAAAAAATATTTAAAGAAGGACTTTAAAGAATTTTTAAAGACGAACTTTAAACGCGTTTTTCTCAAACGACATTTTCCAAATTGGTGGACAGGATTACCGACAAACTTCTCAACGGGTTTTAATTAATTTTTTTGGAATTGTTGGCGATAACATTGGCTCGTGATTGAACGTAGGATTTTAAAAGTTAAGGGTGAAGCTACGATTAAGAGGGTAGAATTTTAGGCCAAAAAACAGCTCTTTTCTTCAAACGGTCGTCATTTTGCGTAGAATCACCGTAAATTAATTTCCAACGTTCAATTACTAGCCGATTCGATGTAGAATAAAGCGCAACTTTGCTTTTTTTTTAAAAAGCTTGCCGGTATGCCATCGACCTAGAACCCTAACCGGTGGAGTAAATATCTGAATTTCAAGGATATACTGTTCGAAGTTTGATTTTTCACCTTGGTGTCTTCAAAATAGCGCCCGAACTACAAAATTTTCATAAAAACGCATATCTCAGACAATATGAATGTATGGATAAAATTACCAAGAATAAAAAGTGCTTCAAATTACTTAATAAATGCATCTGAATTTTTTTCAAAATTTTTCGAGGAACTTTTTTGATTTTGCAGTGGCAAAATTTTTGCAAGAATCAAAAAATCGTTCAAATTACTCCGGAAAAATTCATACGTATTCTATGGGTAATTCTAAGAACTTTTTTTCTTGGCAATTTTCTCTGTAAGTTCAACGTTTGAAAAATTTTGCAACTGAAAATCAAAAAAGGTCCTCGAAAAATTTTGAAAAAATTCAGATGCATTTATTGAGTAATTTTAAGCACTTTTTATTCTTGGTAATTTTTATCCATACATTCATATTGTTTGAGATAAAAATGCATAAGCGTTTTCGTGAAAATTTTGCAGTTCGGGCGCCATTTTGAAAACACCAAGGTGAAAAATCAAATTTCGAACTGTATATCCTTGAAATTGAGATATTTACCCCACCGGTTAGAGAGGGGTTCTAGGTCGATGGCATACCGGAGAGCTTTTGAAAACTCGATTTCAAAAAAAAATAGTGCGAAACGGGTTAATCTACTGCATACTTTCAGAGAACAAAAAATGTCAAAAAAGAGTAAGTTCGTGACTGCAGGTAACCCCTTAAGGCACTTCGTTTAGATTCCTGGAGACAGCCGTATCAAAAGAACTCATTAGGGCACCATTCTTCTCAAGTCATCACCATATCAAAGCCCGAGAAACTTCTCATTAATATTCAACTGGTGTCCATCTCGTACGGAACAAATTTACTTACCCGTCCATGTCCAAATAATCTCGACGCTCCCATTATTTACCCAGCGATTAGCGGGCCAGTAAATCGACTTTGAGCGCCGTTATTGGGTATGTGCGAGCCGAAAACCCGTTTCCCCCGGTTTAAATTATTCATTATACCAATACAGAAGCGAAATATAACAGTTATGGCATGTGCTGGCCGCGCCGAGCCGGCGGCCGCTCGAATCTGCATTGAATGCGGACAGTCTCGATATTTTATTGCCGGATTGCGACCGAGAACGGTCACCAATTAATTTGTCCGCTGCTTAGTAATTGTTGGTTTCCTGCTCGGTTTCGTTCGCTCGACGCGAGCTTTTATAAACCAGGGATGATTATCGGTACAGCTGTTAGGCGAGATGCGCCCGTCAGACAAGGATCTGCCCGTAAATCCCCGAACGGCGTCATAAATAGAGGAACAATGCCGGGTGACTGACCCTAAGGATAACTACCACGGTTACGTTCATCACCCGGGTACTCGTCGGCGATATATTCCCTCTACATACGCAGAATTCTCGGCTGCAACGTAGATCCTCGACTCGACAGTGTTCTTACCGGTTATCAGCGCGAAGACAGTCGATTCTGATCAGCCTGTCCAGAATTTCTCATTCTCGATTTTATGTGTACGACAAATACTTCATTCCGTTTTCCCCATCTTTGTATTTTTATCGTAATTTATTGACCCATTGAGTCCGGGAAGAGCATACTTTTCGTACGATGTTTGAGACTTATTTTCTGCAGTACAAAATTGAAATAAAAAATTCCAAACATACATATTCTACTATTGTTGAGGTCGCTCTTTCGATTGGTGCAATCAGAATTGCATAATAATGACTCCAAAAACCAATATAGCCCATTTTAACTAAAAAAATACTTAACAAAATTTTTTGCGTTTTGTTTTTTTTTTTTGTAATTTTTTTCTCATCAATAAAGTTACTGAATAGATGCCAAACCAAAACAACCAAAAGTGCACAAAATATCTAAACTATAACTACAATTTTTTTTTGTTTTGCTTGAATTAACCTAACATCTTCAAGATATCAATATGTAAAAAAATGAACGTTATTTGATAAATTATAAACATTATTCAAAAAAATTTCTAATGGTGTAATTGTCCCGAAAATATATAAAGAAGGGTTTTTGAGGTCGGTGATCACGAATTTTAGGTTAAATTTTTTAAAATTAAACATGGCGGATCCAATATGGCCGACCTAATTTCATAAAATGCTTCAAAATGACGAGAAAAAATATACATGGGGGTTTTGAGGTCGCTAATCACGAATTTGAGATTAGATTTTTAAAATTCATGATGGCGGATCCAATATGGCCGACCGAATTCTATAAAATGCTTTAAAACTACGAGAAAATGTGTATAGGGGTGTTTTTGAGGTCAGTGATCGCGAATTTTGGGTTAGATTTTTAAAATTCAAGATGGCGGATTTATTGTAGCCGACCAATTTTCATGAAATGATTGAAAATCATGCGATAATGTTTATTATACGGGGAGTTTATGCAAGGAAAATTGGTTGTTTCTGTCCGTTAGCGATTTCATGTAAACGTTTCCTAACTGGAACCTTGTAAAACCTTTATATTTTTATATTTCAAATTTAGTTACTTATCACTTGTAAATTAGGGCTAGTAATTTCTATTCAAATATTCGTAAATTTGAATATTAGAAGTTGCATATTTGAAAAAATCTCGAATCCGAATTTTTCGAATAATCGAATACTTGAAGCTCAGAAAAAAATTGAATATTCGAATATTTGAGTAGTTAAGAATAAAAAATTAAAAAATCATAATTTAAAAATCATTATCAAATTAATCATCATTATCAAATTAATCATTATTTTAATTATTTAAAATTTTAGATATTTAATTTATTAAAAAAAAAAAACAAACAAAAAAACAAAAATAAATAAATAAAAGAATTAAAAAAAAATAAAAAAGACTCTTGCCGTCCACCTCCACGTGGTTTGAGTTGGGAAACGTTTACATGAAACGGCTAACGGACGGAAACAACCAATTTTCTTGCGTAAACTCCCCGTATAATAAACATGATCGCATGATTTTCATGAAATTTGGTTGGCTACAATAAATCCGCCATCTTGAATTTTAAAACTCTAACCTAAAATTCATGATCAGTGACCTTAAAAACCCTCTTATACACATTTACTTATCATTTTGAAGCATTTTATAGAATTTGGTCGGCCATATTGGATCCGCCATCTTGAAATTTGAAAATGTAACCTCAAATTCGTGATCAGCGACCTCTACAAATCCCTTGTATATATATTTTTTGGGACAATTATACCATTAGAGATTTGAATTTCTTTAATAATGTTAATAATAATGCAGTAAAATTATGCTCTTCCCGGACTTAATGGGTTCAAGCAGGGCCGGATGTACGGCGGCCCCACACATTGAGGGCCTCCACAAACCTTGAATCCAAACATTTAATAACGATAAAAACATTTAATTCTTAAGAGAGTGATGAGTAATGAAATATATCCAAACAAGGGATATTTTCATCCTGAATCCAGGGGTTTTCGAGTTAAATAAATTTATTGACTGGAATACGACCAACAATGCTGGAACAATTAAAAAGACCATTATCGAGCAAGTTACTGCAATTGAACCAGAAAAGTTGTATAGTATATTGTAGGTATATAATTTGGAGGAAATGTCCTATTGAATAGTTACAATAACCAGTGTTAGACATAAAAGACCCTTTTATTCAAAGAATTCAGTTTCTATTGATTTTTGTCTTTGTGATAAACCTTGCATGTGTAGGTGCGTGTTCTGTCTTAAGATTTTCACAGATGCCGTTGACAGACGCTTGAACCAATCTAGTAGAATGTTCCAATAAATTTTCATTTACATTCAAATATAAAAATTTACTTTCTTTACATATTTGGTCTCAATTCCATATGGTGAGACAGACATATCAGGCAAAATAACGAAAAAAAGACTACGCCAGTCACTGGTCGAAGCAGTATTGTGTTATGTGTGTGAGGTCTGGACCATAAATGCAAATATGAGACAAAGGTGTTGGCGACAGAAATATATTACCTAAGAGTAATGCGAGGAAGTCAAGAATAGAACGGGTCAGAAGACATTATAAATATTTTTTACGTTCTCTAGTACTCCTTAAACGTTCTATATCTTCGAACATTTTACTTTATTTATATTACTTTCGTCTCCTTTTTCATTCAATAGCAACATCACCGAAGTTATAAATATGCAATAAGAGTTAACTGTCAGTCCTAGATTTTCTACAACTACTGCACTATAATAGTAAGGAAAATACTCTCATGCTTTCAAATGATTCTTTCATACTTACGACGTATCCAAAAATGCCGTATTGTCAAGGCCAAAAAAGCCTAGAAAACAATTATGAAGAGCCTTGCCCAATAAATCCATCAAATTCAATCAGAATTATGAACACCATGGACAATGGTTCAAATTTTAATGCCTAATATTAATTTTAATGTTAATTTTAATCACTCATATCTTTACAAAGCGCAATTGACATATTCTTGAACTTTATAAAATTTTGAGTTGGTATAAAAAAACTAATTCCAAAAGCGGTCACTCATAAGTTCACGATAACTTTGTTTGGATTCGCTTCGGCCGCATTAGAATAAATACGCATCTGCCGCAGAGAAAGGCAGAAGGATCACTGATGTATATCCCCATTACAAATTCCAAGCACAAATGAATGTAAACATATCGCGATATCATTCAGTTTCTGGCTTCGCATTGATCTCCTGCGATAAATTCCCCATTTGCGATCAATAAAATAACGATAAGCAAATGCCGGTGCCCTTATAGGTATTATTTAAAATTGAGTCTTGTGCGTCGGATAGGCCTAGTAGTAAATACCGGTCCGAATACAGAATAGGAGTGTGAGAACTCGAGTACCCGAGATGACTTGATAAAGGCTTCGGTGCTCCCGTTGTCGACGTTGGTTTATGCGTAATTTCCTTATTGAATTAAAATGGACGCTTATTTTAATTTGGCGAACAAGGTTAGGTCTCAGAATAGCGCAGTCCATCTTCCTAACGGAATGTTGATTTTGCATTGAGATCTGCACCGGTTAAATCAGATCATTTGGTATAGTGCAGACCAAAGCATCGCAGGTCCAATATCCAGATGGTAGTCACGTGAAAAAACGGAAAGATTTACAGCTATATGATGAAAGAATCCAACTGTCTTAACACGGCCAATTGAAAAGTCCCCGGTCTGACACACAGATGGCGGTGCTAGTATTAAATCCATATGATTTTTAGTTAGTACCAACCTTCAAACGATACGTTTAAAAATTTGACAGCAGTCCGACCATCAGTTTGTGAGATATTGCGTTGTGAGTGTAGCTACTTTTGTTATTTGAAAAAAAGATGGGAAAAAAGAATTTCGTGTGTTGATAAAATATTGCTTTTTGAAAGGAAAAAATACAGTTGAAGCAAAATCTTGGCTTGATGAAGAGTTTCCGGGGTCTGCACCAGGAAAATCAACCATCATTGATTGGTATGCTAAGTTTAAACGTGGTGAAATGAGCACCGAAGACGGCGAACGCAGTGGACGCCCAAAAGAGGCTGTCACCGACGAAAACATCAAAAAAAGTTCACAAAATAATTTTGAATGACCTTAAAGTGAAGTTGATCGAGATAACAGACATTGTGAAGATATCATCTGAACGTGTACATCATATCATTCACGAATATTTGTACATGAGAAAGCTGTGTGCAAAATGGGTGCCGCGCGAGCTCACAATCGATCAAAAGCAACAATGTGTTAATGATTCTGAGCAGTGTTTGAAGCTGTTCAAGCGCAATAAACCTGAATTTTTGCGTCGATATGTGACAATGGATGAAACATGGCTCCATCATTTCACTCCGGAGTCCAATCGACAGCCAGCTGAGTGGACTGCACACGATGAACCGAATCCAAAGCGAGGAAAAACACAAGAGCCAGCTGGCAAGGTTATGGCATCAATATTCTGGGATACGCAAGGTATAATATTCATTGATTACCTCCAAAAGGGCCAGACCATCAACAGCGATTATTATATAGTGTTATTGGATCGTTTAAAGGATGAAATCGTTAAAAAAAACGGCCCCATTTGAAGAAGAAAAAAGTCCTGTTTCATCAAGACAATGTATCGTGTCACAAATCAATGAAAACAATGGCAAAATTGCATGAATTGGGCTTCGAATTGCTTCCGCATCCACCGTATTGGCCAGATCTGGCCCCCAGCGACTTTTTCCTGTTCTCAGACCTCAAAAGAATGCTCGCTGGAAAGAAATTTAGCGCCAATGAAGAGGTAATCGCCGAAACTGAGGCCTATTTTGAAGCAAAAGACAAATCGTACTACAAAAATGGTATCGAAAAGTTGGAAGATCGCTATAATCGCTGTATCGCCCTCGAAGGCAACTATGTTGAATAATAAAATCGAATTTTGCCAAAAAAATGTGTTTTACTATGGTAGACCGGGGACTTTTAGTCCTATATTATAGGTAACTATAGTAGACCGGGATGTTAGTGGTTTTCTTCCTGCTATCCGAATCACAAACAATATAAAACCTATAATGTTTGTGTACCTATACGAAAGCCAAGAAGACTAGAATATAAGGAGACCGAATTCCGTTGTTGATGACGGGTAGAAATCTGAAAGCCGCCAGTTAGCGCTTCGAACGTGCCTAGGCTCGACGCGGTAGGCTACTGCGCCGCTAAAGTATGGGTATGTGACAAAGAAGACTAGATATATTCTAGCCTTCTTGGATATAACTAATACACGTAAACCACACGGGCATAGACACGCTACCAGCGCTAACTGGCGGCTTTCAAAATTCGACCCGCTGCTGCTCGTGTGAAACCTCGGAGATTCGGTCTCCTTATATTCTAGTCTTCTTGACGAAAGCTATGATTAGATCTCACGTCTCGTATAATTTGTGTAGCTAAATTTAGAGTGAAAGAAGAATAAAAAAGTCTTATTTAATTACACAGCTCCACAAAAAAAAATTGTCTTTCGTTTGCAGGGGTCTGACTTTGTATATTATATGTTTTTGGGTCGCTGAAACCAAATCCGAAGTCCAAATTGCTCCATCAGATCCGGTTCTTTTCCTAACCTCAAAAAACAGGCCTAAAACCATGAAATTCAAGCTAAAAATTATATAATTTGATAAAAACCCAAACGAAATCCCATAATCATATATTTCATTAATTCCATAATCATATAATCTCAAAACTCCATAACCTTAGGCCCCATAACCTCAAAAACCCAATAACCTTATAATTCTAAATCCCCATAACTCGGTAAAAAAGACTTATACGCGCTTAAGCAGTGTAAATCGATATGTTTGAAACGGATTTGCCCTTCTATCCCAGTACCACTTAACCTCAAAACCGCGTGATCCTACAACCTAATAACCTCAAAAACCCCTTGTGATTGAAAAACCCTATGAAACCCTAACGTATTCAATCAGTGTAAATCAATGTGTTTGAAACGGGTGTGCCCTTCAACCTCAGTACCACTCAACCTCAAAATCACGTGATAAACCTAAAACTTCATGATCTCATACAGTTCTAAATCTGATTGAGTTTTAACACAAAAGTAGTGTAAAATATGGAATGATACCACACAATTTGTGTACAATCATACAAATTGTTTGGAATGTGCTATCTTTCGCAAGGTAAAATTTACACAAATTTTGTGGTATCATTCCATATTTTACACTACTCATGTGTTAAAATTCAATCAGATTTAGAACAGTATAATATAATGAAGTTTTCAAGATTATGAAGTTTTAGGATCACGTGATTTTGAGGTTGAGTGGTAGTGAGGTTGTAAGGCACACCCGTTTCAAACATATTGATTTACACTGCTTGAATGCATGTAAGTCTCTTTTTTACTGGTTTATAAGGTTTTTTTCAATCACAAGGTTATGGGATTTTTTGAGGTTATGAGTTATAAGTAAAGCCGTCAGATCCGGACGGCTTTAGTTATCGGGTTTTACGATCACGAGGTTTTGAGGTTAAGTTGTACTGGTATTGAAGGGCAAATCCGTTTCAAACATATCGAATTATACTGCTTAAGCGCGTATAAGTCTCTTTTTTACTGAGTTATGGGGTTTTAGAATCATAAGGTTATTGGGTTTTTGAGGTTATGGGGCCTAAGATTATGGATTTTTGAGATTATATGGTTATGGAATTGATAAAATATATGATTGTGTAATTTCGTTTGGATTTTTGTCAAATTATATAATTTTTAGCTTGAATTTCATGGTTTTAAGCCTGTTTCTTGAGGTTAGGAAAAGAACTGGATCTGTTGGAGCAATTTGGACTTCAGATTCGGTTTCAGCGACCCAAAAAACATATTGTATATGTAATCAGACCTCTGCAAACGAAAAAATTTTTTTGTGGAGCTGTGTTATTAAAGGTATGAGACATTTTTGTTCATAGGGACAGTAAAGATCTTATTATTTTCTTATTATTCAACAAACGTATTGTCAGATAAAAAGAAAAGAAAAAAGAAAGGCTATGACAATGGCACAGTGGGTAGTAGGCATGCCAACTTTAATTTAGTTAGAATTATGAAGCACATGAGACACTCAATAACTAAACTGTTTTGGTATAAAATTGCTGATGTATAATATACGTCCTTACCATTTTACCAACTGAAGCTGTTATGTATAAATGCACACTGTGATATTGATACGCTACTACTTTTTATAGCAAACCCTATGTCTTCACTATTGTTAAGATTCTAGACATGCATTGCTACTGTAGTCCAGAAACAGAAGATAGGTCCAGATGGATTCTCTAAATCTCTATTATTTCAATTATTATTTATTATTAAAAATTGGTAAACCAACACTAAAACCTCTAGGTGAAAATGAACCATGAGAAATGTAATAAGTTACCACGAGATATGCAGCATATATACAATACTTTATTAATAAAAAAAGTCACTATATACAATATTTCCAGCTTTCTTTTTCACCCAGCAAAAATTTTTCGAATTTTAACCATTGGCCCATTAATTTAGTAGTCGCCTTCAGTGTGAGTAATGATTTTTTTAGCATTTACATGGTAAACGCCCCAACCCTGTACCCCTTTTACAGTAAACACTGAAGACGTCTTCACAACTGTGACATCATTTATTTTTTCAGCCATAATGGGGCAGAGTATGGCAGAGCAGGCGCGTAGGAGAAGCTGCTGTAAGCTGCAGCTGCTGGTGCGATGGCAGGCCCTGCGAGTAGCCTAGCGGCGGGCGCAGCAGCTAGAGGAGCTGCTGCGAGTGGAGCTGCAGCTAGTGGGGCGGCTGCGTATGGAGAAGCAGCTAATGGAGCGGCAGCGTATGGAGCTGCAGCTAGTGGGGCGGCAGCGTATGGAGTGGCAGCGTATGGAGTGGCAGCGTATGGAGCGGCAGCGTATGGAGCTGCAGCGTATGGAGCTGCAACGTATGGAGCTGCAGCCAATGGGGCGGCAGCGTATGGAGCTGCAGCCAATGGGGCGGCTGCGTATGGAGCTGCAGCTAATGGGGCGGCGGCGAGTGGAGTGGCAGCTAGGGGAGCGGCTACTCTGGCTACTGGAGCTGGGGCGGCTACTCGAGCTACGGCGGGGGCGGCAACGATGGGGGCGGCGATAGCGTGATTGACAACATGCGCGCTGTAAGATGAAGCGTAGGGTACCGAGTAGGCGGCTGGGACGGCGGCAACTGGTGCTGGGACTGCGGGAACACCGCCTCCCAAGCAACAGGTTACTGCGGCGGCAGCGAAGAAAGCGAAGAACTGAAATGAATGGTAAATTCTAGAATGTTCCAATAAAAAAAAAAAAACAAAAAATGTACAAATGAAGTTGAAATTTTTGATAATTTATCTACTATCACTAAATTAGCATTTATATTTCGTATTGTCAATGTAATTAATATACGTGGCATCAAAAATCACCAAGATCTATTATTTTTTTATAACGATCAACAAAATGCTAGGATCCTTAAACAGTATGGGTTTTCTAATGAGTTTTCTAAAATAAGATAATCCAGAAAGTCACATTCCTATTAGAAAATTCATATTTTATCTGGCATATCACCATTCGATCGCAAACTGTTTCTTCTGTAAAAAAGATGTAAAATAAAAGTAATATAATTATAATCTAGTATATATTTATATAATCTATAATATAAAATATATATTTATATAATCTGTAATATAAAAGTCAATAAAATTTTGTAATCTATGGTACCTTATACTTTGGCCTTCAAAAATACCCAAAGAAAATAGACCAGGGGTATAACATCAGGAGATCTAAGACGCCACTCTGTTAACCCTCTTCTAACACAAGCACCCAGAAAACTTGGGTGGTATTTTTACTGGGCGATGGATTGGTAGAAAAGATCAACTACGGTGGCCCCCGAAATCTCCAGATCTTACGTCTGTGGACTATTTTCTTTGGGGGTATTTGAAGAAACAAGTGTACACCACTAGACCACAATGTTTTTAATATTTAAAGAACAGAACACTCAAAATATGTATTTTTGTAATTCAAATTTAGCCTGTGTGACTAATAATTACCGAATATAATATTTTTGTAGGTCCTTTCAATTTTCAAATATAAAAATGTATAAAACATTTCAAAAATTAGCGTAATCAGAAGATACTCATGCAAAAATAGTAATTGTTGATCAAAATTTTGTGCAATATTAGCAATCTCCTTTACTAAGAGTATTTTGATTTAAAAAAATAGTTGCAGAAATTCGTTATGAAAATGACAACAAAATTAATAACAATAATTAAAAAAAAATTAATAATCTTAGTAGAAAAACATTTTTGTCGTACCGTATAAAACAAAAACGTACCAATGTTTGCGAAGCCATCTTGCTAGTTGCTGTTCTGGCGGTCGATGTGACTGTACTGCTACCAAAAAAAAATCTTCCTATATATACGAGCCGAAGTCTGTATGACAAACAGGTTGTCGTGGTGGATGCAACTTGAAAAAAAAATCTTTAATTAAAACATTGTATTTCGTCATGTCGAAATCGGTCAGGAGTACACGAATTTTTATTACCATCTTTGTCCCAGTTGAATAGCGATTAGATTATTAGTATTCAATAGAGTAAAACTTGGCCAAGAAGTCCTGTACAGTAAATGTGTTACAATTAATGACGTTGGCCAATTTTTTATTTGTCATTAAATTTTTATTCGTGCCGTGTTGTACTAGAAATTTCAAAACTGTCAGATATATTAACGATACGTTTGGAAAATCCAATAAGGTGGTGCAATACTTGAAGCTTTGAATTTGAGTACAATATATATCTACTACACTATATTATACAATACCTATTAACAGAGTTTCTCTAATTATTAAGCTACAATTCTACTGTATATGATAATGGCTATAACAAAACTACCACAGATAATTTACTTTCTCATAATTCAATTAATTTAAAGAAAAAAAGCTAGATAAAAAATAAAATCTAAGAGTTGTGTTTAAAACAAAGTTTTCGTTAGACTTTAAAGAAGTGTCTCCATTTACAATAGAGTTCACTTAATGATTTATTTGCTGATTTTTTTGGGTTTTTTTTTATATAAAAAAGGTCCATATAAAAACGTTTTTTATATGGACCTTAGCAATGGTCCATAAAAAAACTTCTTAAATGGTTTACTCTCGAAATAATCACGTTTGTTTCGAATTGCAACCTTGTCCGCTTTTCAATAAAAACAATATCTCTCTCCTAACCGTTTGAACATTTTTTTCCTCCTTATTAGGTTTGGTTCTGTAACTACTTTCAGCAACATTGAAACGTATTCATTTTCAAAGTGCTTCTCTCGCATACCCTTTCAAGCAAGTGTTGAATAGCAGACTCTACACCCGCCACAATTTCCTCCAAAGCACTTCCAGAGACAGGGAGGCCGAATTTTAGTCTCTTCTTAAGGAGACTGATTGTGAGTTCTTTGTCAAACGTTTGTGAAGATTGATTTACTACAATGTTTTCAACCTTCTGAGGACTATGTCTCCTTGTTTCCTTTATTTTAGTTTGGGGGGGTGAGGACCAATGCAGATTAAAGAAAAAAGCAAAAAAAAATACTTTGGAGGCAACGGCAAGCGCAATCCCCCGACTATTTTGGTTTTTACTTGACCATTTGGGGGGGGGGGGAGACCAATGCAGATTAAAGAAAAAAGAGCAAAAAAAAAAGGTCATTGGAGGCAACGGCAAGCGCAATCCCCCCGACTATTTTGGTTTTTACTTGACCATTTGAGGGAGGTTTTTATTTGACCATAGCCCCCATCCCCCCCCTCTGGCTACGCCCTTGAACGAACATATTCCTCTGAAAATCACACCACTATTCATGCACTAAATTATATTTTATTTAACCGAAATGTTACCGTTTTATACATATTATAAGCCTGAATTTCTAATACACTACGTTTATTATACAGATATTTGCTTTATAAATTCAGCCACTCCTCCCCTCCTCCCCAGATGCTACATCAAATTCTTGATGTAGCATCCAAAAATCATTCGAGTGCTGTGTCACGATTCTCTTCCGATCTCTCTCATACTCGTTCTCCCCTCCATGACTTTCCTGGCACAAAGTCGCAATTTCTTAGTTTGACGTATTCTATTGGGGAAACTCCATCATTTGAAAAATGCATTTTTGTCCCATTCTCAGTGATAGACGGCACTACGATAAGACCTACGCTAGCGCGATAAAGACATTTTTCGTAAGATAAAAAAAGTTGTTCACTGACATGAAATTTTGCATTTTGTTAGAGTAAAGTAATTGATAAAGCAATCCACGGTGGTGACTGTTAAATCTCAACAAGAGGTTTGGTTTTAACTGACCAAAAAACTGTGGGTAACATCTTTATGAATATTCTAACTGAAAATTGACGCTTTTACAAAGACTGGTTGATTTATAAGCATTTTTTAGACGTGAACTCACAATGAGGGGGTGATCAGCCGATTTCTAGTACTGACAGTGCAATTTGAGCGTCGGATTTCACTTTGGGGCAAAAATCCCCCTGGTTATGTGTTTGTCATCGGTATGGCCTCAAATTTCCTTTGTTACGAATAAAAGTTCGTTTTTGGGTTTTTTTGAGGTTATGGTGCACTAAAACGGCTTGAAGCCAATTTTCACTGTGGTTTCAGTTTCACCAGTCAAAAAAATGTATGAATAGCTGGGCTCGTTGATCTTTTTTCCTTTATTGAGCTCCATTACCGAATACGGTTAATTTTGAGCATTTTTTTGAGGTTAGGCAAAAACTGGAGGGTGATGGGCCAATTCTGAGTACGGGATCAGAATCAGTGGGCAAAAATACACGGGGATACATGGGTGGGGTCTCTGGAAAATTACTTTTTTTTTTATTTTGTGGGCCGGTGTTACAGTACTGTACTTTCGGTAAAGGTGAATTGGAACGATAACTTTATTATAAATAAGATGGATAATTAGATTTAACTTTAACTTTAATCATCTTCTGATGACGCCATCATGATTGGTGAAACGCGCGTCGAGTACAAAAGAGTGTTTCGGTGTTAAGTGGTGAAAAGTATTCTACGCCGAGGGTTCCAGTTCTCCTAAGCGTATATTTTTTCTTTAACTTCCTTTTGGCGAAAATATGGTCCGATTTTGGATGATTTTCTGTTGTATCCCATACCAAGAAAACCATGCTGAAGCGTGTGAGTAATACCACTAAACGAAATAATATAACAAACGCACATTATCCGAAGGCTGATCTCGGCCGGTGCCGTGCCTGAGCCACATCTATTACCGGATTACCCCGGGCATTTCGCACTTTGCGGTAGCGATATCCAATTAGATGTATTATTAACTGAGCGTCGACGCTTTAGCGATTTATGCATTCGAGATATTACGCTCGTTTTCACACCTGTCGGCGGGCAATTGCCAGGATAAGCCAGATAGCGCCAAAACATCGCCACCGCTGAGCTATCTCCGACTCCATCTGGGCGTTAGATTAGTTCCGATGATAATCCAAAGGGGAAATATGTTAACTAAGCGGGAGTACAAGAGTAATGTCACGGAGAGTAAAGAAGATGAATACAACTTGAATTCCTTCCTCTTTTTGTAAAGTATATCCAGAGTCAATTAGAACAGCTAGAGAGAGTTTCTACAAGGAGTCCTCAATTTTCTAGCGTCAGCTGCCCCGGGATTCTTAGTATCGTATCGAGTTCGATACGATAGAAGTTTCACTCGACACGATACTAGTTTGGAATTCTAGTAATTGGAATTTGAAGTCGAATTGAAATTTGAAACAATTGTTATTGTTAATATTTAATACTGCTAGCAATACTAAAGTAATTTGTAACGCCACTGGATCGATCTTGCTGGCACGGTCTCGTAAAATATACCAGCTTTTCCGACTTTTTTTCATCTGTTCCGATTTACTTTGAATACACTTTAAATAAAATGACCCTCCTGTCAGTTCTTTTGAAGGACAGTAATGAGAATTACATTACAAGTACTTAAGGTACTAAAAAAAGTACCTCGTTTCAGGTCACATACGCATTTAATTATGCTTTTACAATCCACCACTATGTATTTACTCATAATTTTTCGCATTATAAAAAATAAATTTGTTAAACAACGTGAGTTGTTCATCGTGCAAACTCCACTAACGTCTAAATGAGCGTACGAGCCAAGGCTTCAAAGAAGGCTTCCGCTCATAGACGTCGGTTCGTTTATATGGCTCGGTCTAGTTGGTTACGTCTTCTTTTTTTAAAAAGAAACAACTTTATGCTTAAAAAAACTACATTTCTAATGTTTTTTTCTTCCATACATAAAGACTCGAAGCTCTAAAAACTCATTTGCCCTGAAAAATCTAGTAGGACGGTTAATGTGTAATTTGTAGTTCTTTTGATATTTCCCATCTCTTTCCTGGAAGTAGGAAAATATAGTTTCACTCTAAATGTGTCACAGTTTTCAGTTTTAGAAATCTGACTGCTTGTATCAGAAACCTAAAAGATGGCCAAACACGAAATTGGATAAGATTTGCAATCAGTGATTCAAATTGAGCTCCACTGTTTACTATCAAATTCTTCTGTAGGATAAATCACGATTTTGTCTTGCATGGTTTACAGATAAAGCTGAGGAATACATAGTGATGGGATAGCTCATCCAACATCGGCTACAAATAAATGTTTGATCGTAACATAATTAGCAATAGAATGTTGGGCCATTTTTTTGAGAATCCATTAAATCGGGTATCGTATTTCGTTTTTTTTTCAGTTCGAGCTCACTCCTAAACTCCTGCACCTTTCATTCTACGAAAATGGTCCTTATTTGCCAAGTTATATTCTTGGTAATAGATTAAAAGTGCTGATACAGTAGCCTAGAAACTCCCTCCAACTTACACCATTAGAATCCTTTATAGCTCTTCAATACTTTTTTTATTTGGCTGTAAATTCTGTTTATTATTAATTTTTTTTTGCAGAAATGACTTTTTTTTGTTCATACTTTTCTTTTCGGAAATTATCAAATTCGGAAATTCAAATCGGAAATTATCAATACATATAGGGGCACGGGTGGGTTAAAGCGCCGTCTTTCCAGTCGCGATACCTCTGTGCGCGTTGTTCAAGTCCCGGCCGGGGTAGCGATTTTTAATTGTCTCGCTTTCTCCGTCAGGGCTTGATATGCAACCACTAATACCCTAGTGTATAGGTGTGGATGCATAGATTCCAATCCAACCGCACATGCCCTAGATTTGGTAATGTTCTGAGTTTTCTGGGTTTCCTCAGAACTGTAAAGCAAATGCGTTACCGAAATAATCTTAAGTCGCTCCCAGTGCGCCATGGCAAATAATAATAATAGCCACTCCTTCCCGCACAGGTCCCTGAGAGGACCTAAGGGGTTACTCTTCGGAGTAATTATAGGGTGAGTATTATTATATAGGTTATGTATTTAAGTTAAGAATTTCAAAACTGATGGCCGGTAGTTTTCGGAAACTCGTTATGCAGATTTACCGACGCCACAGTTCCAAATTAACGCCACAAGAACAAATCGACAAGGCGACCACGATTAAGACCTTAATTTTCCTGTTTATCGAGTCGTATAAGGAGTATACACCGAGCTGTGATTAAGGAACCTGATAATTTTTTAGTTCACGGCGTTGTTACCCTTATCAGATGGTGTTTCGTAATCAGGCCCGTATTTTACGTAACAAATTCTATCTCTATTTTACGCCTTATCGCCACCGGACCTCGAAAAATTATGCGTGTACGTTGCTCTGAATGAAAGCTATCTAGCTGGGATCTCTGTGCATTAAGCGCTTTTTATCGTTTCAGTATTTCAGTCGGTAAATTGGTGTTTGTGACTGCTGCGATCGTAAATTCAGTCCGTATCAGGTCGATGTATAAATTCCTGGTATCGGTATTATTTATTGGAACTGTTAAAATCAACTAGTCAGTTTTAAAGAGCACGTTCGTTGTTGAAGGAGATTCCATGCATTTAAATTTTTCATATCAAATTCGTAAAAATTAATAATATAGGTTAGGAAGGTTTTTTCTCCGCTAGTGAAAAATCAAACGGTTTATAAAAGTTTAAGCAAATTTTTAAAAAACGCGAAATAACTAAATAACTTTTAAATATACGAGGTATGTAAATTAAGTAATGAGATTTTTAAAAATGTTTTCTTCGAATAGATTTACAATTCAATATTGTCTCCTTCAAAATAACTTCATTGGGAAGCCACACAGCACTGGAGACGGTTCTTCCACACCCCAAAGCAGTGCTGGAACTCATATACTGGAATAGTCTTCAGCTGGTCGATTACAGCCGTTTGAATGTTTTCTATTGTCCCAAAATGTCCCTTGAGGTGAGTTTTCAATCTCGGGAAGAGAAAAAAGTCGCAAGGACTCAAATCAGGCGAATAAGAAGGCTGAGAATCAACAGGAATATTTGTACTGACTAAAAACTCGTTTACTGATGTACCGTTACATGTATGTATCCCAGAAAATCTGTAGAACCTATATCATTGTTATCAAGACATATTATGTTAGTTTTTTTCTTATTTAAATAGGTGCGTTATTTTTATCCGAGGTTAATCACGTGCATTTTATGTTAGTGACTTATCTTACTCAAGTTAATAACGTTGAAGTTATTACCTTCTATTTTATAATAACACAAAACTACAAAAAAAAAGTTCTGTCTTTGCAATCAGACCCATCATTTTCTATGTATTTTGATGCACGGAAACCAAATTTGGCAAAAAAAATTTCTACCGCATCAGTTTTTTTCTACACCCCCATATAACCCTCATAAACTCTAATAGAGGAAATTTTTTCGAAAAAAATTTCTTTAACTATTTTTTATGACCTTGATTTTGGTTTTTTGGGTCGCTGATCACGAATCTGAAGTCAAGAATAAATTTCGACTTAATGACAGCTGTCAAATTCCACTAAAAAGTAAAAAGTTAATATTAAATGCATATTCCTACGTTTTTTAGGATGCTCATTACTATTTTGTTGTAGATGTTGTTATATGTGTGAAGGAGCTACTTAGATCTTTTTATTTATATATATTTTGTTCTTTTTCTTGTTTTGGTTTTTGTAACTGTTATACCGGGTGGACCATTTTAACCTTTAATAGGAAATAACTCGGCCGGTAAGCGAAAAAAATAGAAAAAGTTGTATACAGAAGTTGTTGGGCAAGGAGGGGGAAGTACGACCGTAACCCTTTTGACCTCGACGTTGACCTTGAGTATTTGAAGGCCAAAACTTTTTCAAATGGAAACAACTATTTTTGACCCCGGATTTGAAAAGAGCGACAAATTTTACGTCCAAAATGGTACTTATCAACAAGATCATGGCAAGGTCGAATAAAAGTAAAATTTTCGAAAATTGTTAAATAACGAGGTCTAGCTCGGGATAGAGATTGGAAACAGTACAATTTTTCTGATTAAAGTTGTCAGGGTCGAACAAGTCACTTCCTGATACCAATGACCTTGACGTTAAACATTTCAAATCAGAGGTCAAAAGTAGGGTTTCACGCTTGATAAATCACTTTGACCTTGAAATAACCTTAAAAAACCGGTTAATTTTACTGTTTCCAATCTCTACGCCTATCTACACCTATCCCGAGCTAGCCCTCGTTATTTAACAATCGGACATTTCGTCAGTCCTTTTTGTGGCGTCATTCAAAATGTCGAAGTCAAAAGTGTATTTAACAAATCTCAATTTTCACGGTGCATGGTTAAATTATGTGCGACCTGTTATATCTGCCCTTTTCCGCTGACACCCTGTAGCACTTATTTATTGAGCAATTAACCTTGTACCGTTCCCGCTTCTAATATACCAGGCCGATTGATAACGCTGCGACGCAATAAAAATTCATTATCGAAAATGCAGCATCTGCCGTGCATTAAACTGGATTTACGATAGGTGTTCGAATAGGCGCTCTTGCTTTATTTTCCCGGTACTTAACGCCGTTTAGTACCGAAGCGGGTCATTTTTGCGTGTCTAATTACGGGTTAAAATATTAATAAGCTATTAGCGATTGAAAAAAAAAGACCCGAACATGTGTTTATTATGGCATTTAGAATGGTAGTAAAGCGCTTTTTTTGCGAGATATAATTTACAGTACTATAACGTATAAATCAGGAATAGGTATGTGATCTGTTAACATGTATAAGGTGTAGAAGGATGTAGAAAAAATCTGCTAATACCAAGGGACCGTGTGACATAAGTTTATAAATATGGTTACCAGGTGAAAAAATAAACGAAAAAAATAACCGAAAACTCTCCTGTTTTCATTGTAGGTCAATAAGTTGTTTTAATTACATTGTAGCACTTTTCAGACGGCATATGTTTCAAGTTCTCAGAAACAATTACTAAGTATTATATTATTGAACAATTTACCCAGCTATGAAACTTGATAATTGAATTAATGACAGTTAGTTGCCTACTTGTTTTATGTCATACCTACATTTCTTATGGAGATTTCGTTCCTAACAAATAAATTATGTATCAGTGATAGCTATCCGATAGCTAAATTATGTATCCGTTGCGCTGTGTCCAAGTCTGAAGCAAAACCTGATAGCACACAATTGCTCAAAATTAATGTCACTCAATTTTGAAACGCACTAGAAAAAACCGGTTTACGACCGGGTCACAAAGAACAAACAAATAACTCTAACAAGTTCAAACTTGTACCGAAGGTGCATTACATGTTAACCTACCGCCTTTCCAAGGTTCGTCTCCGCAGTGTTGCTAGATCGGACGCCACGTTCCCAGTTTCATTAATTAATTTACACACCTCGTATGTATGTAACACATCTTGTTCAACTCTCCTGGGTTTATTGTAGGAGACTCCGTTTTTTTATTCGCATTGTAGCACTTTTCAAAAGGTATATATTTTAAGTTCTCAGAAATAATCACTATTATATTATTCAACAACGTAGCCTGCTATGAAACTTGATAATTGAATTAATGACAGTTAGAAGCCTACTTCTTTTATGTTATATTTTTTATGGAATAGTGATAGCTATACCAAATTATAAATCTGGGTAATAGCTACACCAATATTATCATATTGGTAATGGAGGTAATGTATACAATTTTGAAATATAAACTTAGGAGTTCTTGTTCTCCTAATCTTATATATCCATTTATCCTCCAATAGATGGATACAATTTACTTTGAATACAATTGCAAAGGAATTTGCGCCGTTTGATTTTTTATATACATGCAATGTATGTGTGTATGATGTATATAATTTAATCGTTAAATGTAACGGTCTAGCGAGAGTAATACATATTTTTCAATTACAACATACAATAAACTATAAGCGACATCTTCATGCTCCAATTCCAGATCGCGCCCATTGCCATGCCATTGTCTGGCAGACCTTGATGTATCCTGTTGAGTCACAATAAATTAGATCAGTTTCCAAATGATTACAGCCCGAACGCCAGGGCCGTACTTAAAATTATCCTCTTTTGCTTCTAAGTGGGACAACCATGTAATTAAGTAACTACAATATTGCTTTTTTTGCCAAAAATATATAATTTATTATCGTACCTAGATCAAGAAATTAGGTCAAGAAATTAGACAATTTTATGACTTAATAAATGAAGTTCATTTAAAAAATACTGCCATTTTTAAAAAGTGCTGTTTCACTTTAATCTTTTAAATCATTGCGTATTCATATTTCAAACAAATTGTCATAGTGTTTGCCCGAAGAGAACATATTTTGTTATTAGTTCCTAACCTAGTTAATTGATCATTTTTCTCAATCCAAAAACAGCTTATTTACATTTTGGCATTGTGTTGATGAATGGATGTCTTCCAATTCACAAATTTCTTGTCCAACGCGAAATATAAGAAGGAATTTGTAGGATATGATGCAGAAATTAGCCAGATGCAACCAAAAGGTTGTACTCTACTGGGGTCCTGGTCATAACAGTAATACAGGAAATGTGAGGGCCTATGTACTGAAAAAGGAGGGCTCAAAATGGGTTTTATTGAATCGCAGCTGACTTTTTTCCAAGAGCTTTTTTTCAATAAAACAACTCACAAAGTGTGGCAAATGCCCCGGCAGTC
The DNA here is from genome assembly GCA_029963805.1 of Aromia moschata. Taxonomy (NCBI): domain Eukaryota; kingdom Metazoa; phylum Arthropoda; class Insecta; order Coleoptera; family Cerambycidae; genus Aromia; species Aromia moschata. Next base: position 1,123,372 of record JAPWTK010000022.1, on the reverse strand, counting down.
AGGACTCTTCAAAAAGAACCCTGAGTCGAAGCACGAAACTGTTAAGACTTTGTCGTAAATATCTTGGAATTATCGTGGAACTGTTCACTGTACACTGTCCCATGAAAAGGGTTCTGAATCATATATCTTCAGTATCACAGCCAATGATACTAGTAAGATATGTGGAGAAGATGAAACTCCCCTACATATTATTTGCTTCTGGACGACTTTGGATGATGTAAGAGTTACTCACCTAGACTGCAGACATCTTGGACATTTTGAAATTCAGAGGATCTCCTTGAACCAGCATTCTGCCCTTCGTCAGAGAGGCGGGCCTGTATAAAGGGCATCTGACCTAGAAAGAGTGACCCCAAAAACGAGCTTTTTTAGCTTTTTCTTGAAACACCTGTAACTTTACCAGGAATTGATGAAATTCAGGTTATAAATGCTCAACATTTTTGTCTCATCATAAGCTAGTGCGAAAAAGCAGATTTATTGCTCCAGACCCTGTGCATCCCCTTAAATGAAGGGTTAACTAACCCTCCATTTTTCCATTACGCACATGCAAGAAAAAGCATAATTGCTACCGCCCAATAAAAAAAGGCTGTTTTACTACATAAATATATGGTTTCCGAAGTATTTTTTACCTCCTCAACACGAATCCGTGGTCAGGTTAGCCCCATAACCTCTCAGTCTTCAGCAAATCGTCAAAAACCTTCAGAAAAACGAAGATTTTCGAGAAGCGACCGGATATGCAGTGTGGCATAAGGTTTCCAATGTTTTTTTGCATCCTGAACTCAAATTCGTGGTGAGGTTAGGCCCATCGCCTTTCAGTCTTCAGCAAATCGTCGAAAATATTCATTTTTCTGAATATTTCCGACGATGGAGGGTTAAGTAACCCTTCATTTAAGGGGATGCACAGGGTCTGGAGCAATAAATCTTCTTTTTCGCACTAGCTTATGATGAGACGGAAATTTTGAGCATTTATAAGTTGAATTTCATCAATTCCTGGTAGAGTTACAAGTGTTTGAAAAACAGGCTAATTTTGGGTTCACTCTTTGGGGTTGTTCTAGAGGGCCTATGCCTATGGGTCTAGAGGCCTCAGTTCTCTCTTTGTGAGGGCCCCTATACATGAGAGAAATAGGAAGAATTATTTCATATTTTGCACTCATTCGCTTACTCGAATTATAAAAAAATCCAGACAAATTAAAAATAAACCCAGACGGTCCTGTTCGTCCGCTCAGCAAACGGACGAAATATGAATTGCGACAGTCGACTTCCGACAGCGGGATTTAGTTAATGGCACGAAACGACTGGTAAAATCCGCTGTGGGTGCTTATGATCTCCCATTGTTACACAATCGTCAATGTTCAATAACTTATGGGTACAATAAAATTTCACCGCGCGTTCGGTGCGTCCTAACAGTGCCGAACTCACTTTATTCTCTCGTTCTGACATTTATTCGCGCGGTTTATAGATTATTTAAAACGCCTAAAATACGACGGTCGGCTGGCACGTTATGGGTAATTCGAACAGTTTATAATATTTTAATGTGAAAGGTAATATAATGAGAGGTGTATGTACATAGGTTAAGAACTGGACCTATGTCAGCTTTATGTTGCTTTAAATTTTACTGCAGGTAAATGTTATATATATGCTAAACTTGGATAACTGGAGTTGGAGTATTTTGAGCGATACAATTTTACTCGAATATTAATGTTTACATATTTAGAGTAACTTCAGTTTTCAGTGATTCAGTTTAGATATAACAGCACCATCATCACTACAGTCATCGTCGCCACTGCTAACCATAAACCTTCCTCGGTAGAATTTCATATTTCGAGAAGTATTTAATCTTGGAAGACATTCCATTATCTTCTTATTATTAGTCAATTTCGACACTTTCATTCTTGCTACATAGTCAGCTCACTTCCACTTGAAGGAAGGTATATTTTCGACAACGTCCGGAAAGTACCCAATTCCAAGATGCTTGTCCTTTGAGAAAAAAACACTTTTCCAGCCTAGTCCGGCTGTATTTCCCAAAACGTATTTCCCAAATTGGGCCGGAAAAGTTAAATCATTTTTGTCATTGTACTTAATAACCAAATAGTAGTATGACAATCAGATATCCTTTAGAAGAATGCAGTTGAATGTTATCATAGTAACGAAATAAGGACACCACTCTGACATTAACATAGTTGATAATTGGCTTTTTAAAAGTTTGCGTGATTTTTGGTCGCAATTGTGGAAAGAGTTTGAAAATCTGCCTTACGAAATTCCCAATTCCCAATAGCAGCTGTAGCTACAGCACAGTTACAATTACGCTTTCTAAATTATTTTAAAAGTTCATTGTTTTTTGCTTTCTGTGAAACAGAATTAACCATAGAAACAATCAAGTTTAGGGCTGTTGCTATACGCTGAAACGTACTTATTGGACTCTAGTTTTAATAAGTATATTAGTTTTATAATTTTTATTTTATATTTAAATTACACAGCCCTACAACAAACAAAAATTGGTCAAACTCAGAAGGTAGACCTCTCTACCCCAATGTATTTTGATGCGCTGAAACCGATTATGACATAAAAAATTGATTTCAACTATTGTATTTTTCGCTAGCCGCCTTACGGGTTAAAATTGAGGCTTTTATAAAAATTTCAAATGTATGTGTATTCTTATATATTTTCGCGTTCTAAAACCAAATATGACAATAAAAAATGATTTTACTTGCACCATTTTCCATTAGCACCCCTTTATGACTCTCCTGAGGGGTTATAATTGAAGTTTTTATAAAAATTTCAAATTGATGTGTATTTTGGCGTTTTAAAAACCAAATATGACAATAAAAAATGATATTAGTTGTACCATTTTCCATTAGCACCCGTTTACGACCCACCTGAGGGTTGAAATTGAAGTTTTTATAAAAATTAAAAATGTATGTGTATTCGTATGTATTTTAGCGTTCTAAAACCGAATATGACATTAAAAATGATTTTAGTTGTACCATTTTCTCCTAGCACCCCTTAAGATCCCCGCTGTAGGGTTCGAAATGAAACTTTTTATATCAATTTAAAACATATACGTGTAATAGCTTATTTTGGTCTCCAAACCAGGAAATGTCAATAGAAAATAATTTCAACTACCAAATTTCCCTGTAGCACCACCTTGCGATCGCCGTAGGGGAAAATGCGCTTTTAATAAAAATTTAAAATGTACATATCATCTAATACTCTTTTACATGTAATTGTAAGGAAAAAATTGTATAAGTGAAATTTTGACCCCCCTGGGGAGGGGAGGTACAGGGGTGTAATGAGGTGGTCCAGGGGGTGATTGAGTGGTTGAAATAATGTTTTATTGTCTTGATCAGTTTTAGTACACCAGAATACCTAGGAATACACATCAATTTTAAATTATTTCTAAAATCATTTTTTATTGTCATATTTGGTTTTAGAACGTAAAAATACACATCAATTTGAAATTTTTATAAAAACTTCAATTTGAACCCCTCAGGAGGGTCGTAAAGGGGTGCTAATGGCAAATGGTACAACTAAAATCATTTTTTATTGTCATATTTGGTTTTAGAACGCCAAAATACATATGAATATAGAAGAATTTGAAATTTTTATAAAAATTTCAATTTTGCTAGCGGAAAATTCAATAGTTAAAATCAATTTTTAATGTCATAATCGGTTTCAGTGCATCAGAACACGTGGGGGTAGAAGGGTCTACCTTCTGGGTTTGACCAATTCTCTTTTTGTGGGGCTGTGTTATCTTTCTAACAGCTGTTAAGGGTAGCAACGGACCATTATTGTCTCTTTCTTTTTCAAAAAGTGTATCAGATACTACTAACTCTTGGCAGCAGCTGTTTAACTGTTTTGACATTTCACGTGGACATTTCAAATGGAAGTCCCACAACTATAACACTGTGATTGTTTTAAAAATAATAGTTGTTCAATGCAAGATAAAAATTTGAAGCTCAAAGAAGACGCAAACCACTATTAAAGCCAAAGGTAAGGTTCAGATAACTTCAAACTGTCAACAAATGCTATCATCAACGAATACTATCATTCAATATTATTGAATGATAGTCTCATTGCACATTTCATCGGTGACGTAGCGGCGGTTTCCATTTTGTACAAAGTATACTTTAACTAACTCTGGTGTTTCAAATTCATAACCAATTTAGCTTGCAATTTAAATCAGATGACCTTATTAGTTCCTTGTTTGGCACAAGTAGCCACCTTGTTCTCTTCCTACTTTTCGACCCAATCCTGTATTATCCTCGATAAATCGACATGTTGCCTATCCCCGTTTAACGAATCAGACAGCTATTAGCGCCCATTGTAATTAATATCACTTAGGCGTATATGCGAGGTATCGGAAAGTACAAGTTGAGCCACATCGCGGACTATTAATAACAACAGTAACAGATACATTTTTCGATCGGATCCATTGTGATACGGCACGATATATTATTGCTACCGGCGTCACGCAGAGCAAACGTCACGGCCGATATGGCAGAGCAACTGCCTTACCGGCCGAGACGTATAAACGCCTCGACTAATGGCTCATTACCGCGTAATGGCCCGCATTTATCTAAACATATGATAAATTAACTACTGTCCGGACAATATAGCTGTTATACATATCGGGGAATATAGAACAGTATCAAGCTGTTGCCTTTATGGTAATAATTTATCGACAACATTAGCATTCTCCGGGATGGGCATCACGCCAATGTTTGAACTTGTTTTAGTGTTGCAAATACTTCTCTGGGCGAGTGTATATGGGGAATAGTCTACGGGAAAACGGAACGACATGCGTCACGTCACGTTCATTTCGGTCGACTTGGCCTTGAAAGAGCCGAGAATGAAGGAAATCAATTATGATTGGTTCATGAAAGAAGTGTTAAAGAGATTCATATTAGATTATTTGACGTTTAAAAATATTATAAAGCACTAAATATGTATAAAAAGTCGTACAAGAAATAATTAAAAAAAAAACTAGATAAAGTAGATATAATGATTTGATGTTATGTAAAATGTATGTTCGAAAATACCAATATGGCAAATGTAACATAAACATAAACCTTAAATGTTAAAACCTTAAAAAAAAGAAATAAACGTAAAAAAAAAATATATTTTGTAATTCCAATATTGTTCTTACTAGTGGTGCATTCTTTTAAAAAGTGCGCCAAATTTTTGACAAAAAAAATTTAAGTTTCGTTTGAAGTTTTTTTGCTATTCTAAAGATTTGAGTCTGGTAATAACCCTCTAAAATATGTCGTGAATCGCATGCTTCCTTAAGAAAATACCAGAATTTCAAAATTCCACAGCTGAAAATAAAGATTTAACCTAAATGTAATTATCGAAAACTATACATACATTTTTTTACATCCTTGCATATAGATAATATATATATTTTATATATTTATTAAATATTTTGACGAAGTAGATATTGCCAGTTCCAAATGTGGGCATATCGTTGTTATTGAATACGTCGTATGCTAAAAAATTCTATAAAAAAAATTATTCGACAGAAAGCAAATAATAAAATATTTATTTCTACCTATTCTTGAAGACAATATAGATATTTTGCTTTTTTGTTTACGTTTTCGTAACTCTAACATTAATTTGGCGATACGATGTGTGTAAATTAAGTAATGAAACTGGCAACATAGCGCCCGATCTAGCAACACTGAGAAGATGGGACTCGGAAGGGCGGTAGGTTAACATGTAATACACCTTCAGTACAAAGAACAATGTTAAAAAATGGCTTTTTTGGCCCCTCAAGACAAAAGCATGAAACTAGTATTTTTATACTAATTGTTGGGTGCTGAATAACCCTAACCAACCCCCTGTATGTGGGTGAAAAAGGGAGAAATGGTTTGTTTGTGCAATTTATTATTTGTGTACTAGTTTGAATAATATAATTTATTTTTTATTGAAACAACTTTAATCAACTTTAGTTAACACTTACAATTAGCTTTTTATTAAAAGGTGTAACTTGGCGCTTTTTCGACAACTTTGTACTGAAATTATTCCCGCAAATGAAATTACTTTTTAGGTCTATATAAGGGATGCTTGACCAACTTTAAATAAATCATTAGAAAACTAGGTTTTGTGTATGAGTTTTGAAAGTGACATCGAGTTTTCTGATAACGGAATTAACACTGATTTTCTTTCAATGCTTAATTATTTCTAATTCAAACAAGTTCCGCTAATTTTTCAGTATAAAAAATTTTTTAGTTTTAATTTTGTAAAGAAAATAATGTATTACTGATTCTAAAATTGTTAATGCTTATTTCATATAATTATTCAAATTAGATTACAAATAATAAATAGCTCAAACAAACCATTTATCCCTCTTTTACCCCCATACAGAAGTTGGTTAGAGGGTGTTCCCATCATTTTTGGGCAAAATAGATAAATGATTCGTATTCAGCATCCAAAAATTAGTATACATATACTAGTTTCATGCTTTTGTCTAGAGGGGCAAAAAAGCCATTTTTTTAACATTGTTCTTTGAACTTTTGAGTTATTTGTTTGTTCTTTGCGACTGTTTTGGTAAACCGTATTTTTTTCTAGTGCATTTTAAAAATGAGTGACCTTAATTTTGAGCAACGGTGTGCCATCAGGTTTTGCTTCAGACTTGGACACAGCGCAACGGATACTTTTGCAAAACTTTAATACGCCTACGGAAACTGTTTTTTCAAGAGCGTAGCTTTTTCCAGTGGTTTAAGGCATTCTCAGAAGGAAGAGAGTCGATTGAAGATGAACCACGCAGCGGAAGGCCTTCAGCTTCAAGAACCGATGAAAATGTCGATAGAATACGGGGGGAGGAAGAGGGGGAGGGGGAAGGAGGACACTTCGTTCATCAGATCTTGATGTTGCATCACGACAATGCGCCTTGTCACACAGCAATTTCAGTAAGTATTCATGTGGCTCCCGAGATTGAAAAATCACCTCAAGAGACGTCATTTTGGGACCATAGAAAACATTCAAATGGCTGTAACCGACCAGCTGAAGGCTATTCCAGTATATGAGTTCCAGCCCTACTGTGAGGAATGGAATAGCCATCTACAGCGCTGTGTGGCTTCCCAAGTAAGTTATTTTGAAGAAGACAATACTGAGTTGTAATTCAATTCGAATAAAACAAAATTAAAGTCTCATTACGTTACACACACATATATTTTGCATATTCGGCATCTTGTTACCGGCGACGATAACATCCAACCAGTCTAAACGACAACTTCAGGAAAGAAGTTGCATGCACACCTAAATTGCATTATAGCAAATTTCAGGCCTTTATCTCATTCTCAGTCTGTTTGCCGTGTCTGTGAGCCATTATTATGTCGCATATGTCAGCAATAAGCACGATGCTGTTTACTGAGCACTATCTAAAATTAATCTTGACGGTGCACCATGCCGAATTCCTTCGAAACCCATTAATTTCCATATTATATTTAACAACGCGTATCGTAACTGCGTTACCTCTAATGCGGACCTCGTCCGTCGGCATCGGCATCAACTTTGTTAATTTACGATGGCAAAAACAATGAGCTCCCATAAAAACCTCCCGTCCGACACTAATCATTCCGCCTGCCTTTTTTTCTCATTACCTCCATTTTACTCTATTAGGAGTAAATGATGGCGTGCCGATGGGAAAACATAGATTTTATGGCATTATCGGACGGCGCTGTATGTAAATTGAGGATATTAAAGTGACATAAAACCGGGATATTTCGCTACGTCTGCGTTGCCCATCAGTTTTTGCCCAAGCGATGTCTGTACGACGAGGTTCATACGAAGATATACTGAAACCAAGAAACAATGCCATACTCAAACATTTTCTCTTAGGGGCTAAAAAACTACCAATCTCCCCAGGCTGACAGCTAACCAATTCTCGCAGAGAAGCAATTGGTTTTTTAATCCTCCTATTCTCCATATTGAATCTGCCTTTTTGAACTTTGAAAATCTGGTAGCAGATTCAATTCGTAATCAGTTGACCCAAGAAACCCATTTGGATACATTGTTTACTATTTTCATTAAAATCTAGAAATTCATAATAGGGGCTAAGATATACGAAGATATACTGAAACCAAAAAACAATGCCATACTCAAACATTGTTTTCTCTTAGAGGATAAAAACTAGGAAAGCAATTGAAGAGTAAAGAAAACTGCTTTGAAGAGCTATGTTGGGCATATACCTGCATGTGTATATGAATTTTTCGACAGCATTTATAGCTTTCATACACTCGACACGTCATTCACAATGATTCTAAACAATTATTCATATATACACGTATAAATATCTCAATACCTAAGTTGATACAAAAGGATGCTACAGTTTGTGGAATACCGTTTGTATTGTGTCAACCGTTTAACGAACGTACCCGAGATAACTCGGGTGGAAGCACTGTTTCAGTTTTCCTATACCCGAGATAACTCGGGCGGCAGGCATTTTTATAGGTATAGAGCACTCACACCCGAGATATTCCGTGGTAATAGGAGAATACGTGCCCCCACCATGTTATTATTTATTTATTTATTTACAATTTGGTGTTAAATACACAATAAGTGTTTACACCCGTCAAAAAAAGAACAAATTTTTGTAAGTATATAAAAAAAGGTAAATGTAGATACAATAAAACAAATTTAAATATACAATATATACATAGATAAAATTAAATGTAGATATAATATTTTTTGAGATACAACATACACATTAAAATACATTACGAAGTACAGTGTATACGACAGATAATATTTATAAAAACAAACAAAACAAACTATAATAATTACATTTCACTAACATTACTTAATAAAAACTGATTGGTGTCACAAAAACCATTTTTTAATAAATATGTTTTTACCCTCCTTTTAAAATGATTAAAATTTAGATTCCTTATGTTTATTGGTAAGATATTATAAAACTGGAATCCCCAATGATTTGTTCCCACTCTTGTTTTACTTAATCTTAAAAATGCTGCATCTAGATTCTCTTTTTTCCTGGTGTTATATGTATGTATTTCTTTACGCAATGGAAATTTCATTTTATTATTTTCTACATATAACACACACTGCAAGATGTAAGTACACGGCACAGTAAGTATATTCATCTTTATAAATTCGGTCTTACAATCGTCTCTATAGCCTAGTCCTGCCATAATTCTAACTGCCTTTCTCTGTGCTGAGAACACATGTGCACTAGAAGGGGCATGGCCCCAAATTAAGATGCCATAAGATATTATTGAATGAATAAAACTATGGTATACTGTTATCAAAATATTATGTGATACTTTTCCAGCCAAATTTCTAAGTAAATATATATGTTTCGAAATTTTTTTACAAATATAATCAGTGTGTTTGTCCCATGATAACTTTGGGTCAAGAAATACACCGAGAAATTTTACAGTTGACGAATTAACAATTTCATCCATATTTCTAAGACTAAATATCATGGTCTCACTTTTAGATAAATTTAAACTAAGTTTATTAGTCGTTCCAATGGTTGTGCGAGTTTTGCCAATGATTGCCCACGGTCTTGAGCTGCACCAGTCATTATCTGAGCGTAAACTGTAATATTTGGGTTAGTCTGTTATCAAGGTTTATTTGAATTTATGATTTTAGTATTAGTTGTACTGGCTGTCTAAAATTTTGCAGAGTATGTCTCACGTATATTCATATATCACGCATATACATATCCCTTCACGTATGAGACTCCTTCGTAACACAAAAAGCAACCCCTATGGCGTCGGTAAAGTCGGCAAAGACATAGTCGTAACGTTTAATGGAAAGTTGCGTTATAACATTCGTTACTTGCATAAACTGAACATAAAAGATGCGTTTTGAAAGTGTAATACGTGACTGAGACTAATACACGCTGTAAAGTCGGCTATAAAATGATCAGAACTGATTAAGTAATTAAGAAGTACTTCAGTGAACAGTTTATGTTGTTTCGTGTGGTGTGTCTGGCTCACCGATGAAAAAACTGCCTGAGTGTGAAAATTTAACTCACTTCTTCGAATACTTCGACTATCGATTCGAAGAAGCGCGAGTTTTACAGAAATAAAGCTTCTGCATTGACCCAAAAATTAATTGCATCATCCCAAAATATAGGTATATTCTTGTAATACATGGTGTATGATTAGAATATGCATTAAAGATGATGTAGACAAATAGACTTTTAACTACCCATTCATTTCCACAGTTTTTTTTCAAGGAATCTTAGCTTAGATTTTCTTTTTATAATAATGAAAAAATGGAGGAAACTTTTTTATGTTGTGGATTACTTACTACCTTTTGGAAAAAAATATTCACCAATCCATTAGAGGCAAAGTAAGGACGGGTTGCTCATTTTTTACACAATGGATTTTGAACAGTTGAAGAGCAAAAAGCTTTTGCTGCATTTTTTGAAGAGCAGAGAACGTATTTCCCGCAATCTCTCCCTTTCATTAATAAGGAAGGAGTAGATATCCACCATACATAAAAAGCCACTGTTTTATGCAAACTGGGAGACTAGGCAGGCTAGTTAAATTGCTTATCATTTCTCACATAAATTCGATAAAAATAAGGCGCTGAATCATCAGCCTAAGCTGTGCTGAAATACTGCAGAAAAAAACATACTGACCACATGCAGCACGAAGCTGCACTGCCGGTTGCTAGCGTTTCAACTTAATAGTCCAGTATGTGAGCTGGGAAACTAAGTTTGGTGTAGCTACTCGAATTCAAAAATTTTTTTGCATCATGTTCTATGAACCTCTAAGGTCATTCGTGACTATCAACCAACTTGGCAAACCCCCTCAGACCACCCCTATACTATAAAAAAACACCCCATTCTCATCCTCATTTTTAGAGTGGTATTTAATTTTTTGAAAAAATTACAATTAAGCATCGAAAGTGGGTTCTAGGAGGAGGTTTTTTCGGTCGCTGATCATGAATCCGATGTCATTTTCCCGGAAAATTCTTGCCGACGAAAACTGGAAAATTGGATCACTTTTGCGGATTTAATAATTATTCACGCAATTTGCGTTTTTTTACGTCATAAAGATATCCAGCAGCGTATAATGATAACGAATAATGAAAAATCATGTAAATTCTCTGGAAAACTATGAAAATTTTCCGGAAAACCTGGAGAGACAATTTTTCAATTTATGAAAATGATCGTGTGATAAGTCGCTATTGGGGGTTTCTTGGGGCGCTGATCATGAATCCGATGTCACTTTCCCGAAAAATTCATGCTTTCAAATTTTCAACTTCAAAATTTTTTGAAATACCTTCATTTTATCATTAATTAAATGTTAATTTCAGCAATTTATGACATAACATTCTCAATCAGCGCATCAAAAAAACCCAATAGTGACATATCACACAATAATTTCGATAAAATTGAAAAATGGTCTTTCCAGGTTTTGCGGAAAATGTTCATAGTTTTTTCCAGAAAATTTACATGATTTTTCATTATTCGTTATCATTATACGCTGTTGAATATCTTTATGACGTAAAAAACGCAAATCGCGCGAACAATGATTCAATTTTCGCAAAAGTGACACAATTTTCCAGTTTTCCCTTCCGTGGCATGAATTTTCCATCTGATTCATGATCAGCGCCACAAAAACCCCAATAGCGACTTATCACACGATCATTTTCATAAAATTGAAAAATTGTCTCTAGGTTTTCCGGAAAATTTTCATAGTTTTCCAGAAAATTTACATGATTTTTCATTATTCGTTATCATTATACGCTGCTGGATATCTTTATGACGTAAATACGCAAATCGCGTGAACAATGATTCAATTTTCGCAAAAGTGACCTAAGTTTCTAGTTTTTCCGGCCGTGGTATGCATTTTCCGGGAAAATGACATCGGATTCATAATCAGCGACCCAAAAAAACCCCGAGAACCCACGTTCGATGCTTAATTGTCATTTTTTCATAAATTATATACCTCTAAGAATGAGGGTGTTCTCACCCTCATTCTTAGAAGGGTGTGTTTTTATAGAATAGGGGTGGTCTGAGTGGGTTTGCCAAATTGGTTGGTCACGAATGACCTTAGAGGTTCATAGAACATGACGCAAAAAAACATTTTTGAAATCGAGTAGCTACACCAAACTTATTTAGTTGGCCTAATTCCCCGGCTCACAGACTAGATTATAAGTGGAAATATGAATAGAAAACATTTATATTAAGCAATCTGCAGTTTAAAATATATAGAATGGGTTATATTATTATAGCCTTACAACTTTAATAGACGCTTCGCCAGTGCACTCTATTGCCTCTTCACTCCTATTTACGACTTTAAGGCCATCTCTGGCAATATCCGGAAAAGTTTTCAGAAATAGAAAGAACGATAGATGACGTGTTGAGAATAATCGACAAGCTCATTCGCATCTGAAGTCATGTGAAGCATTCCATTATATATGTCCTTTTGAAAACATGGATAAACATTTCCCATAACTCATTACAGATGGAACACCCACAAGGTGATACGAATAAAAAACCATAAAGGCTTATAAACGTTACCACGAAGAGTTGACGCCTTAGCGCCCATTAATACTCACCTGTTATCTACAGTTACCTCGCTACGGTCCACAAATAAATCTAAAATAAAAGACATTGATTGCCTATTAATCAAAATAAGGCACACTGCAATTATTAGCCGGGATATAATCTCTGTTCGCCAAAAAAAAGAGGTTTCATTATGATCAGACCATTAATTCAAGCATTCTGTCGCTTTCATTACCTTGGACTAGAACTAATCGTGGTTTCAATCAAAGTCCGGGACAAAGGAATTTGTTTACTCCCGGCTTTTTACTCTAATTACACTCATCACCGGTAATTTCATTAGCTTCCTTACGCTGGCTGGACTTCCTCGACTTTTGCTGTAGCAAAACCTTTTTTTACATTGTTCTCGTTTGTTTGTAATGAGAGTCTTCAAAAAAGAAAATTACATAGGCCGACAAGATGTTAACCCAGTAACCAGAACATATTTTTCCAAAGTTTGTTGATGACTCCGCTGACTCCGAATCCGAGGTCCAAATCTCTCAATTGGCTCTGGTTTTCGAGATATCCTAATCTAAATGTGCAAAAAAACCGATTTTGGCCTATATTTGAGGTTATGTAGCATTTTATGTAGCATATCGAGTAAAAAAATTTCCTCGAAAAAAGGAAAATTTTGGAAATCTGACCTTGGATTCTGAACGAGCAAGTCTTTTTTACATTATAAACATTGACCTGCTATTGAATTCAAAGATTTTCAGTGTTTCCTAATCAAAAAACCAATCAACTGTTTGATAGATAGTTAGATAGATAGTTTGTTGAGCGACCACCAGGGAGCGTAACGCTTCTGTTGTTTTATTTATAGAAATGTGTATAGATGCGAGAAAGTTTGTGTTTCAACTTTCAATATCACGAAAACACACAAATGTGACAGACTTAGACACTCTTAGACAGACTTAGACACTTTTTACACTGAGCCTTTTAATTACAAACGTAGAGTTCCAGTGTCGCCATCTGCGACTTGCCTCTCTCGAAATAATTACCATCTCTTCACCAGGTCCCCGGCCATACATCACCACCAGGTGACAGTGTCGCGTGAACCAAAAAAAAATAGATAATCATTTTATCACGGCCTTAATTAGTAATTATAACGCCATTCCCAACAATATTCGCGTAAAATTAATTATTGCGCACGTAGCTTATGGAAGGCGTGATGACGACTAAATGGTGGAAGTAACAAACGAGTATGCTCTAGATGCAGAGCCGTCTTGGGATTCAATTAATTTGAGACTTGGTTTCAACCAACAGCGGAGAAGGTACGTATTTATTTTAACTGTACGGCGCTGATGAGAGGCAACGACTTGAAACAATGTTACTCTCAATTATTGGTTAATTTGTTTCTTTTCCAGGGCCCTTAGCCAATAATTTTTACTTTGGTGTCGTTATCTTTAGAGACGTATCATTTATTATGTGCTACAATTGAAGGTTAGTCAGTCTTTCAATGTTAGAAACAAACGACATGCAAATAATAGAAAACAAACGGTATTAGAAACAGTGGAGAGACACCGAGATAGGTAAAACAATCTCAAATATCTTTGGGCATATTTTCAATATTTCTGGGCCCGATACTTTCACTACTGGTCCGAATACAATTAGCGATGTAATCATAGAAACGTGTATTTCTTGGTCCTGATTAGTTTAACAAATGTTTAATTGTGGGCGTGTCCTTTACCGAATTTAACTGAACTGTACCCAGAATAGTAATTAGGGCTTGGTTAACTTGGATATTTACTATTTTACTACACAATGGCCGTGGCTTGATAAAGTTTTTTTACATAGCCCAAGGCTACTAGTCTTAAACCTAACAACTTATAACCAACCATTGTCTAAAGAATTTAGTTACAAACCTAACAAAATTAAACCCTAAACAAAATCTTTGGGGTTTAAACTATACGCCTTAAGGTGTTGTAGGTCAAAAGTTGTTAGGTTTGGCACTAGACGTTTTAGGATATGTGAGGTTAAAGTTGTTTCCTTTAGAAATAGAAGCGTTAGAGTATGTTAGGTTTAATTTTGTTATGTTTGGGATTAGAAACGTCTGTCTATGTTTTATAAAAATAAATGAATTGCATGAAAATACCAAAAAATCGAATTTGCCATGTCGATAAACATAAAAATAGTTTCTCTCAAACAAAATATCGTTTTAGACTGAAAACTATGGTCAAAAAATGCCAAAAATGCCAAAAAAAAAATTAAAATATCGATCCTATTTCATCACCCCTTGACTTTGTAATTTCAAATTTTGTAAATTGGCCCTATTTCATAATCCTAAGATTTTTTTAAATTCTGAACCCCCAAAAATCGAATTCGGCGTACCGAAAAACATTAGATTAGTTATGTTGGTAACATTAGATTAGTTAATTAGGTAATGTTGCAAAATGACAAAAAAAATGGTCCAAAAACGGCCGTTACTCATTTTTCGACCACTTTCAGACTTCGAGACCCCGAAATTTGGGTTCAGCGGATCATAAACCGTAAACCTCTCTAATATTTACATGCCGGGGATTGAGGTATTTTTTTGAAATATCTATGTGTAGGCGCCATTTTATGCTCGTCATATTGAATGAACAAAAAAAAATCGAAAAAAAAACTGGTGAATACTTTCAACAACATGAGGGAACGGCAATGGGTAACTCATTGTCACTTTTCATTGCAAATCTTATGAGTAAATTTGAGACAGAAGCAAAGGATAAATTCAAATATTTTCTTAGAGTCTGGTTCAGGTACGTGGACGATATCTTCGCGGTATTTGATATAAAAGCAATTAGTTTAGATAATTTTGTTGCTAAAATAAATAACCGTTTCCCTACCATTAAATTTACATATGAAATGAACAGCTACCATTTTTAGATATATTAATTATTAGAAATAGTAAAAATAAGTTAGAATTTGACATATATGTATATAGGAAAGAAACCGCGACTCTTAGATATATCTCCAACGATTCACACCACCCCTTTCAACATAAAATTGCAAGTTTCAATTGTCTAATTCACCGTTTGTTAAGTTTCCCCCTCAGTAAACCGAGGTTTGAACATGAGAAAAATTTAATTAAGGATAACGGTTACGCAGTGAATTTAATAGATACGTTAATAAGGAAGCATACATTTAAGAGTAATTAAGAGTACAATTCCACGACTTTTCGTAGAGATACTGACAATTCGAAATTTGTTTCGTTACCATATTACCTAAATTCACCCAACTAGATAAAGTTTTTAAAAATATTAATATCAATTTGGTTTATAATTCTAAAAATAAACTACAGACGCTTTTGGGCAACCCCAAAGACAATAACGAAAAGTCAGGAATATACGAAATAAGTTGTAAAGACAATGATCCATAGTATAGGTATTGGGCAAATAAAAAGATCTATTTTGACTGGATTTAAAGAACACATGGCTCTTGTGAAATATAGTAGAACGGAAAAATATTATGTTGTCCTAAAGGCTTTTGACAAGGTTCATAAGATAAGACATAAATAATTTAAAATCAATTAGAAATGTAACAAACAGTAGACAGTTAGGTGCTTTTGTAAGTTTAGAAATCATTAAATATAACAGTAATATGAATAAGGACAATGGTCCTATACCTACCAGTCCATAGTTTGCTCCGATAAACACCGACAGATGTTACGGTCTGGCGAACAGTGGCGACAAATTAAATATAAATAGTGCAAGTGTGTAGGTTAAAATTTAGTTTTAATCTTCTCCTGAAGGTGCCAACATAGTTGGTGAAACGCGTCGAGAAAAGTATAATAGTTCGGTGTTTCGTGGAAAACGTTCAGTTTTTTGTTTCTACGCCAAAGGTTCCAGTATCCACACCAGGAAAAAAATCGAAAACGATCATTTCTCATTCGAAAGCTCTTTCGAATAAAACATTTTGAGACCTTAAAAACGTTTTTCCGCAGCGCTTATTTTTGTGCAGACCACTGTTCCGGTTGACATGGAATGTCCTCATAATTTATTTCAGATCGTAATTTACATTTTCATTTTTGGCATTTTTAATACGACGTCGATGTTTTCACCCTATAGCGCATCGATAGATCTTCCAACCTGATACTTTCTGTCAGCCTCCGTGTTCCGTACCCGACAATATTAACGGCGACGATATAATTTTATGTATCTCGTATATCTCGCGCAATTCCCCATTCAGTTATTTCTTCTATCGGCGATCCGGCACAAGAACAATCCCGCAGAGTGCAAGGTAGTGCCGTTTAGTATCCGCTCGGTATCCGGAGTATTACAAGCGGTCGGCTCGGACATGGGTACTAACAGCTCCGCTCGAATGCGTCGCCGATAAAAACCCGATCCGTGAATAGTAATGCGCCGGGCGTTTTTTTAATTAAGCGTTTTTCCCGCCGTTAGACGGACTAAATAATTCATCGCGCGTGCACCGTGCCGATCTCGACCCGGCAGTGGCGGTTTCTGCGCAGGAGCACCTGATCACCACCCCCAGAAATTACAGTAAACGGAAAATATGTTTGCATAGTCTATTAAAGTCTATTGCGAGATCTTAATTCGAAGATTTTATGATTTCGAAACGTCTGTAACATTTTAAGGATATGTTTACAATATACCGGGTGATACAAATGCGGTTTCATCCCCCTTTCTATTGATTTCATACTCTCCGAAATCTTAGAAAGCACAATGAGCCAGTTACAACAGAGACCAGCTGATGAGTCAACGCTATCAGGTAGTTTGTCCCACTTACTAATGAAAGTAAGCAAAAATGTAATACCCTAAACATTTTTAGGTTGAACTTTGGACTCGCTTAATTCTTCTGTCTATTGCTTACTTAACAACCGACCAAGAAGGCGAGCAATAGGCAATTCAATAAGCGTTACGCCACCTGGTGGTCGCTCTACAAACTCTGCCATTGTTTGTCCTGGATTAAAATGGGACCCTGGGATGGAACCTGGGACCCTCATTTAACATTTCATATATTTTTTGAAGAAAGAAAACATCACGTTTCCGTGGCGAATAGATTTGGTGAAGAGGACATAAAATTTGGATATTAAAAATTAAAGCTGAATATAGGAAAGCCAGTTAGTATATATACCATATGAGAGACTGTTTTCTTCATTTTGCTGAGGGTGACAATTTTTATCGATGTAAGTTTTAGTATTTTACATAAAACTAATGTAAACCTATTTCTAATTTCTGTCTGTTTCAGATAAGGATTGAAAGAAGCGAAAGATATTGAAAAAAATCAGTGCCTTCAAAGAAATTACCTTTGCAAAAGAATATGATGGAGGAAAATATCATCCAGAACTGTCCGAATGAAAAAATAAATTCGCAATATAAGGGGCAAGATACACAGTTTAATGTCTGACTGTACTTACAAGTATAATTAATATGTATAAACAATTTTGTAAAAAACACAGATATACCTTAAAGGACATCGTTTTAATTTAAAAAAAAAAAACTAATATATATAATAATAATAACATCATCGTACGCGTCATACCACTTACTACTTGTATGTGCAAAAACAAAATTCATGAAAACAATAAACTGTTGCAATTTATATAGAGATGGGTTAAACTTACCCTATTATTTATGTTGAGATGTGTGAAAACTTTGTGGGCCGCCGCGCTGTTTATTCGGCTTTACTAATAACATACTATTTCTTAAACATACTATAAAAACATCTTATTTGTACTAAAACTCAAAATAAAACCAATATTTGAGTAGGTATACCAAAATCTTGCTGTACATACATAATCACAAATCTTGTCTTCAGGTAAAAAATCATAGTGCTACACAAAAATCATAAAATAAAGCAACAAAGTAACATAAACACATTAAACACCACATAATAACAGATAAGTTATGACTAAAGCCGGCTAAACAGCGCGGCGGCCCACAAAGTTTTCACACATCTCAACATAAATACCAGGTAAATTTAACCCATCCTATATTGCAGCGGCTTGTTTTCATGGATTTTGTTGCTAAATTCTGATGCCTGTACATACCTCAACTTACCTACGTCAAGAGTAGAATATATAGACTTAGGATAGACTAATTTTACCATAGAAAAAGAGAGCCTGTTTAGAACAGCAAAAGTCAGTCGAAAAGGAGACTGCTGATCTAAGCATCTGTCTTTTCCTAATTCTTGTACATTCATCGCACCAGCAGTCTATAATTACTAAGTCCAGAGGATGACTTTGGGAGTATGCAGAACTGATGACTTTGGGAGTACTCCCCTTATTTCCTTTGCTCTCGCGAAAACTGGATCACTTTTAATATCAACCACCTATTGGACGAAGAAATCGAGATATCTTTGTCGGTTTGTAGAAGACTCTTCAAGAATTTCAGGACCCAAGTTAAATCGGATCTGACCAATTAAGAGTTCGTCTCTGACACCATGGTCCCAGGGAATTTCTTAATAAGAAAACGAACTCTTAATAATAAAAATGGCGTTTTATAAATATTTCCAATCTGTTTTCAAATGGGTTACTATAAAGTTTGCTACTTGCCAATTTAGCTACTACTAAGCTACTGCATAGGTTGTGCGAGTTATTTCTCCAATGTTCCCGATAATGTAATGTTTAATGATAGACCATTTCCTTTATAAATACCGTAACTTACTTGGTATGTCGAAAAAAATAGTGTATTGGACAGTGAATTGTAGATGCAGTCCAAAGTACAATTAACACTATGTTCTCCTTTCCTTCCTTGGCATTCGGTCGCAGTGTTCCAGAACCTGAATAAAAACTGGAATACCAAAACAGTCATTGCACTGAAAAAAAAAACAAGAGTAGTACCTACAAATAAATATTCAACAGCAGCTAGACAGTGCAAATAAACTAAACATTCAGCAAGGAAATGAATAATTACAAAAAAATCAAAATGTACTTTAAAATTGTATAAACCCTTGAAACCAGTACTTCCATGTCACGACATAGAGTTTTTCATCAGTGTGGAGTTCGACGTAGCTTGAAACATCACAAATTTGATACAATATTTGATCACAGATTTGATACAGATTTGGTCACAAATCTGTATGATTCTGTGAACCCCCTTCGTCGTCGACCACGAGCCGCCGCTGTCTTCGAGGCATCCCGGGACATTAACGCCAGTTTGCCGTCACGGCACGGCGGTGGTCTAGTGCCAAACGTCAGCGTATTCCAGTTTTTGCCCCAAATAGCGGTGTCTTGTCGGACTCCGCCAATTTATCGGGAAACGATCGTGCGATAGATCAAAGGGAAAATTCGGCATAGAAGAACGGCCACGACATGCCTCGGTATGCCAATGTCAGACGAGAGCAGCGCTCGGGATAAAAAGCGTCTTACATGATCTCTGGGTTGAATACAAAGCGCGAGCAGCCAGGTATACTCCCCAAATGGAGATCACTGCTAATTTCGATTTGCAAACGTGCGTTTTACATGCATTATAGACTGGTTTGCATCTGACCAACTCGTTTTGAAACATTAAACAATTACAAAAAAGCATAAAACTTCACAAAACAACTATACAAGATGATTTTGTACTGAATTTTCTAACTCAACAAATGGAATGTCTACAGCCATTTAATTGTGAGACAAAATAAAATTAACACACAGGTTCAAAGTGAAATTCTGAACAACTTCGTAATAAGATTTCACGAAATTTGCGTTTAAAAATGCATTTCTTTTCACGCAAAAAACTCACTCAAACTTCTAGGAGATTTTTTGAGGGCTTTTTTTACATTGTAAGCAAATGTGAAAAAAAACTGGACGTTTTCCACGAAACACCGAACTACTACACTTTTCTCCACGCGCGTTTCGCCAACCAAGTTCTAGCCTACACACTTGCACTATTTATACCAAATTTGTTGCCACGGTTCACTGAACCGTAACTGTCTTTGTTTATCAGAGCAAACAGTGGACTGGTGGGTATTGGACCATTGTCCTTATTCATATTATTGTTACACTGAATGATTTCTAAACTTTCAAAAGCATCCAACTGTCTACTGTTTGTTACATTTCTAATTAATTTTAAATTATTTATGTCTATCCTATGTCTGTTGTCAGAAGCGTGTTGGGCAACACAAGATTTTTCTGTTCTGCCATATTTCAAATGAGCCATGTGTTATTTAAATCTAGTCAATATAGATCTTTTTGTTTACCCAATATACTTTTGATCACAATCTTTACAACTTATTTCGTATATTCCTGACTTTTCGTTATTGTCGATTTCGTCTTTGGGGTTACCCGAAAGCGTCTGTAGTTTATTTTTAGAATCATAAACCAAATTGATATTAATTTAGGTTCATGTGGTAACGAAGCAAATTTCGAATTATCAGTATCTCTACGAAAAGTCGTGGAATTGTACAGGGTTCTCTTAAATTTATGCTTACTTATTAATTTATATATTAAATGGACTGAGTAACCGTTACTCTTAGCTATATTCTTAATTAATTGTTTCTCATATTCAAACCTCTCTCTTACTTAGGGGGAAATTTAACAAACGGTGAATTAGAAAATTAAAACTTGCCATTTTATGTTGAAAGGGGTGGTGTGAATCGTTGGGAATATATATAAGAGTCGCGGTTTCTTTCCTATATACATCAAACTCTAACTTATTTTGATTATTCCTAATAACTAATACATCTAAATTATATGAGAGTTAAATGAGGGCCCATATGAAGGTTTAAATGAGGGATAGCTCTCATCCAGGCCCAGGCACTGCTTTGAGAAATGCAAGAACCGTCTCCAAATCCCTGTGGCTTCCGAGGAAGTTATATTGAAGGAGACAATACTGCATCTCATTGCAGTCTCATTATTTACACACCTCGTATATACAGGAGTTGATGAGGTAGTTTATTAATGTGGCACATTATTCCAGTCGCGTTAAGACCGAACCTGGAATCTATTATTAACCTACGAGCTCTAATAATAAGAGAAATACTCCGTAGAAGGAACATTCCGCACACCTTTCCCAAGCCGGACACTTTGCGTCGATCCCTAATTTATTTATTACCTCCGATCGGGCATAATATAATCCCGCAGAAAGCATGACACCGTAAAGACTGCGCCCGGTACTCTCCTTCGTCGCGATAACTCCTCGATTGACAAGTCGAGGAGACGTCTCAGCGGCCCTTTTGCGCATCCGCCTCGTCTACGCGCCGACGCCGCATTGATCGTGATATATCGCGGCATTCATAAACCAATAAAAGATAATCGCGACGGCCGTATTTCACGCGTATTTCCATTCGGAATGGAGGTACGCGCGAGACGGCACTATTTGGAAACTTGAAGTTTACTCGACGCTGGCGTTTAAATCGCCTTTGGATTTATCAGTCCATTCAGAAGTGGCGGCGATCTTTCAGCCCGGCGGAACTGGAATAAGCTCGGCGAAGCTGGAGTTTCCCAAACGCCATTCATTGATGTTTTATGAGCATATTTTTTAATCATTTAACTAGCGACGACGAAACAGGTAAAAAAATAATAACACAGGCCGACAAAAAAATTTACGAGAAACCGGAATATACTTTTCCAAAGGTTTTCGACGTGCTGAATCCGAATATGACCACAGAATTGCTCTGGTGGCTCAGGTTTTTGAGATATTCTTACCTAAAAGTGCAAAATTACGTTTTTTCGGTGTATTTGAGGTTGTGTCACTTCACTAGGTAATTGTTTTTTTACAAAATCATTTACGGTTTCTGAAAGAGCTACTCTTGCCCTGAAAACCCCATTTTGGTTTATCCTGATATATTTTTCTTTCTTCGATAAATCGTATTTTCAAATAATTATAAATAAACAAATTGCAGAAAATGCGTTTATTTTAATGTAAAATTAATATATTAGTCCACAATTTTGCGTCCCGCATATTGAATAAAAAAATATCACATCAAATTCGTAATCAGCGACCTCCAAAGCCCCTGTATATACATTTTCAGAGATTGAACGAAAAACATTTTTTTCTAAAAAAAAAAAACGCGTTTTCTGGTAAAATATTTCGGCCTAATTTTGTCGGCCTTTATAATTTTTGAGAAACTTACAATTTTGTTATAGTTTCTATGAAAACGAAAAATTTTCAAAAAGCACAGGATTAAAAGTTTTTGTATTCACTTTCTCTGTGAAAAAAAAAAACATTTCTGAAATATTTTGTCATTTCAAGTCATTTCAAAGACCTTCTAAGGAGGCAGACATTTTTTTGAAAACATTTTTCACAAATATTTTTAGCCTTGTACTTAGATCTACTAATCACCCCCTAGGATGATATATGGGTTCCATGCCACCTTACGAAAATACAAGAATTTCAAATTCTACCAGACACCACTGTGAAAATATGAGAAGTCAAAAAAATTCCTTAATAGTCGAGTGGAAGTATAGTATTTCATAACTCGTTATATAATACTATATTAATAATTAAAGCCGGCAGATCCGGGCAGCGGGCGATAATCGTACGCGTCATATTACTTACTACTAGTATGTGCAAATACAAAATTCATGAAAACAATAAACTGTTGCAATTTATAAAGAGATGGGTTAAACTTACCCTGTTATTTACGTTGAGATGTGTGAAAACTTTGTGGGCCGTCGCTTTACTAGTAATATACGTTCAAAAAAACGTCATCTTTGACTATAAACTTGAGAGACGGAAATAACGACAAAAATAATGTCGATGCAAAAATAATGTCGATGTTGTCAAACTTTTGAAGTGGTTATCACAATAATTGTAAAAAAATAATGGAATTAATATTTAATGAAGAACAGAGTCGTGTTTCACTTGAAATTTGTTTTACAAATGGCAGTAGAATCAATGGAAGCTGGATATACACGATGAGAGCTTCATATGAGGACTTCATAGAAGTTTTTCCAGACGCTGTTATTCATTTCGACCATTTTAGCCGGTCAGTAAAAAGGTTTCCTAAAGTGTATCGGCAAATTGGAAGCATCAATCGGAAACAAGGAAGTGGTAGACCCAGAGTAAGGACTGATGAAAACGTTGAACTTGTTAAGCAAGTGGTAACGGACAAAACAAGAACTTCAATTAGCCATCTGAGACAACAAGTGAATCTGCCCTATACAACGTGCCAACGAATTTTGAAAGATGATTGGATGGAATGTAGCTCTATCCATATCATCTGCAATCTATATATGAAATTCTCGAAGCGGATGAGCCTCTAAGACAAAACTTCTGAAAATGGCTTATTAACCATTTTAACAATAACGGTGCTGTCTCCAAAATATTTTTTTTCTATTACTCATTAGCTTTGAGTCAGACAACCTCACTTTAAAGCAGTTTGAACCCTATAGTCCCCTTATTATCTATTTTTTCAATTTTTGAAACTTGTGGAACACCCAACCATTCAAACTAAAACCTAAAATGGAACACCGTGGATACTGCATCACGTTTATTGACTCAGTCCCAATAAGTGCTCAAGAATGTATAAATAATAATAATAATAATAATAAATCACACCACAGAAATTGACATTCACTCTCTAAGAGTCACATTCTACGACTGTGCAGAGGGAGAATACACATGGACAAGACGTAGGACACAGAACCAAACCCTGTGACAGGTGCCAATTGCCACAGGCGAGATTCGAACCCGCGCAGATAATAGCTCTCGGAATAATCGCCATCTCCTCACCTGGCGCTTTACCCACTGAGCTATCGCCGCGGCTGAATGGAATATGGGCGATCATCATTTTCTTGATTAGTGTCTTTTTTTTTTTGAAAATATAGCGTTCTTTCGATGATAAAGTTTTTTTTATTTATGTTTCTTATATAGCTGGTAAAAGTACCCATTATATAATGGGACATCTTAGACAATTCAATAAGATTATAATCTTAAAATGAAGAATATAAATACGTCTTTTTTTTGCTTGGCCAACTTTGATGACTCTTATGAATATATGACATATGACAATAAATGAATATATGACAACTATTATATTTTTGATACAGAAAATTGTTGAAATTTACAGATCTGAACCTCCTTCGTGTTTTGTATTATATCAACACGAGTTCCCATCCCCACATACGATGTTGTTTATGGACATTTCGATCGAATAATAATTTCCAAATGATATGCTAAGGTCAAATTCATGACTCTACGCGTAATTATCTTCATCGGTATGTACTTTCATTAGAGCCCACCGAGCGGGGATATTGACGTCTACCGGCAATTAAAACAGTTTAGCAGGGTTCTTAACGCGGATAATGAAATTAAATCCAGCGGAAAATGAGAATTTGATATTGACAAACGGTCGATTCACGGGTTTTAATAAGCGCATACGCAGCGTCATCGTGCAGAATGCGCATGTTGCTGCATTGGGCACGACCGAGATGAATAAATTGCACTTAAGTCCCGGTGAATCGGAGGTGGGTCCGTACAAAAGCCCGGACTTCTGCTAGAATACGGTTGCAGGACATTAAACGCACTTGAAAAAAAAGGTAGTGTTGTTACACGTAAAGAAGATCTTTGATGAAAGGTTTAAGCGAGATGTAACAGGTGATTTATTGATTATCCAAATGGTTAATGCGAAACGGCAATTATCTTTTTGAAAATCATAATCTAAGCCTGTCAAAGGCGACGTCAGAAGGGGATATAACAGTACGCGTCACAAAACAAATGATAGAAATCCAGAAACCAATTGGTCTTCGAATAGACGTTGGTTTCTAACAAATGACATGTTTAATAAAGAAAAGCGGAAGTCTTAGAATTAATTTTAAACAACAAAGGGGATGTTCTGTCTGATAATTGGTTGTGCATCTATTTTTAATGATACAAAATATCTTAGAATCAACAAAATTTTCCTCGAAAAAAATTTAAGATCTGACCTTGGGTTCTGAACGAACAAGTCTTTTTACATTTGGAAACATTGACCTGCTATTGAATTTCAAACATTTTCAGTGTTTCCTAATCAAAAAACCAATCGACTGTTTTCAATTATAGAGAAATTCACAAACTTAAAATTTCGAAATGCGACATCGCAGCGAAAAAAAAGATATTTGAGTAAACTCGACGTCATTTAAAAGGGCAAGGCATGTACTTTAAGATGTTGTTACAGTTTTTTTGAGAAAAAAAATTGCAATGCTACATAACCTCAAATATATGTGTATATATATATAACATTTTCAGTGTTTCCTAATCAAAAAACCAATCGACTGTTTGATGTACACGCGATCCATAATAGGTTTTCAATTATAGAGAAATTTTTTCTGGGTTAAAATCTTGTCGGCCTGTGTAATTACCTATCTAGATTTACTTGATGAATAGATGAATCTGAGATGAATAGTCAATCCTATATAGGTACACCTAGAGGAATCACTTCTTTACACGCAAAGGGAGCTAGTGAAGCAGTTGTTGGATACCAAGAAGGTCGCTCATTGATCTACCTGCTGATACTGAACTACTTACGATAAAATAATAGTCACTTGTAAAAAAATCAGTATTAAGATCATTTAAGTCGAATGCAAAATCCTGATTTTCTTCTTGAAAATGCCTTCAGTGGCCTCATCCTAAGGCTCTGAAACGAACAAATACAATCACTATAATAAATATTTTTTTAGAATTAATTGAATATTAGGTAAGAAAATATCTTGATACTAATTAATGTGTGCACATTTGTATTGTTTAATTTAACTCTTACCCGATCATTCTTGTCGTCAACCGACGATCTGGACGCACAAGATTCTATCGACATTTTCATCCGTTCTTGAAGATAAAAGCCTTCCGCTACGTGGTTAATCTTCAATTGACTCTCTTCCTTCTGAGAATGCCTTAAACCACCGAAAAACCTAGGCTCTTGAAAAAACACTGTCTCCATAGACGTGTTAAATTTTTGAAAAAAGCCAAATGTCCAAGTGTCCAAAAAAGTAAATGTCTGGGCAGGTACTCTAGGAAACCACATACTATAGTTGGGCGTATAGTATTTTTTGAATATTAACTTAACCGGTAAAGTGCATCTGGAGACATTACAAAACGCAATTGAGCCGTTAATTCTTGAAATTCTGGAATGCAATTCAGATAATTTGGTGTCTTGGAAATAACGTTCCAGCAAGATGGTGCTCCTGTACTTTATGGGTAAGTAAGACGTTATCTGGATGAGGAATATCGTGGTAATTGGATTGAACAACGAAGTTACATCTTTAGATTTTTTTCTGTGAGATCTTAAACCTAAGGTTACGCTACAGAACTTGACATTATTGACGTTTTAAAACAACGAATTGTTGAAGAATGTAGAACAATTTCCGTGACACATTTGAACGATATCTATAATTTTTTTCAGTGTTAGCTGTCTCATGTGCGATTTTATCAGAAGAAAGATCATTCTCTAGTCATTAATTTTATGTGAAAATATACCATATATCTTCACAATGATTGGCTTAGCATAGTGTATTCGATGCAATGCAAAATACTCTAATTGGGTCACTGTTGCTCGTTGGTCGTTGTTAGCTGTTGGGTCGCTATTGCCGGCTCTTCAAAATTTTCTAAAGTATAGTAGAATATACATAAAGTTGCTTTAATTAATTATTTTTTACAGCAAATTTAAACGCCTTATTTTAATGCTAACTAATAAATTTATATATATGTATATTTTTTTTAATATTTCCAACCTAGCTTTCTAAGAACGTCACGAACTAATAGTTTACTGAAGCATGAATATAACATTTGTATAGTGAGCTTAGCAATTTTAGAAAATATATCTGACAACCTTGCTTTTTTTTCATGTCTTCACATTCACATTAGAAATACTTTAACAGCCATGACTATTTTGAAAATTACCTGTTACCAAAATTTACCCTTTTTATGTAACGCTCACCACTGTATAAAGAAGTACCTACTTGCTAAGCACCCAAAAGCTTCCGTGGGTGTAACATATCGCCATTAGAGACGGCTCTAGATATTTTATACCTTCATTAAAATTCTAGTAGAAAGATAAAAGTAAGTTAAATTACGTAAAAGGACTAGAGCCATATGGTCTCTTTATCGAACATGTTTATATCTTAATGCGAGGTGTTCTTGTAAGCATCCTCATTAGATAAAACACTGAAATATATGGGTATGCCTATGTTATAAATTATCGTTTGTCGTATGTACATACGTGCAAGGAGGAGACTGTGTGTATTTTTAGGTCGTCAGAGAGATATGGATTACTGTGGTAAAAGCAGACGGTTGGTTAAATAAAATTTTAGCACTTATTGAAATTGAATTTAGGTTCACAAAATTAAGAACTTTGAACAGTGTCTGTTTTTTTTTAAATAGAGTTGTAAATATGTTCTTGTTTCATAACTTATGTTGATATTCAGTCATCTTCAAACCGTTGCCAAAGAGAAAGAACGTCATCGTTATTACCTACTATCATATTTCTAAAGACTTTATTCAACTCTAAAGATCAAAACTAAATCCTGCACAACAGTGTAACAGTTGTCGGAAATACAAATATTCTATTTCTAGCAAACAAAAGCTCGAAAGATAAATAATAATCGGAGCTATAATCATTTTCCAAAAAAACCCCCGGAAATTTGGTAAAAAATTATATGTATGGAAAAAAAAATTGTTGGAAACATCACAACATACTTTAGCAACAGCAAAATATGCAGCGTCTTAAGAGGAATATTTATGTAAAACTGAAAATGAATGTCAGATTCAGAGATTGATCAAAGACTGCATGACATGTAATCGGTGGTTTCTTGTAATAAAACTAAGAATTGGAGAGGTCCACCTATCTTCTTATAAAATGATCCATCTACATATGTATGTATATCACAACAGTGAAATAAATGGACCTTTCATATATTGTGTTTTAATTTTTTTATCCTTTATCTTTCAGATGACACATTTTCACATTTTTACTTTTTTTACACCAAATTAAAAGATAATGTTTTATTCATCTAAATTATTTACTTTAAATGCATATGTATTTTTTAATTCTAGTATTAATTAATAATCCCCTGATTATGCCAACATGGTTCGTGAAACGCAAAAAAAAGTGTGCCAGTGTCAAGTGGAAGTGTGTTGAAATGTGAATTAGTTTATACGCTCTCCTTCAGTATTTTTTAATGAGATTATTTTGCTCTTTTCGAAAGTTGGTCCGCTTTTCATTAGTGTAGCTACCATGTCATTTTATCCTAGTTTCTAAATTTCTTCCAATATAAATTTCTTGCACCATTTGTCTGATATGAGTATCTAATAAGTTTGGTCTTCAAATTGATTAATTCAATTTTTCGAGTCCAACTTTTTCAAACCGACGAATAAAATTCGTCGATGCTTTGGTTGTGTCATTACTTAAATTTTTTGCATAGGTTATCTGTCGTCTTTTATGTTATCTTCGAAATTTCCTCCGTTTTGTCAAATGCAAGTAGTTATATGATATGTGTATGAGATTTATCTTCAAACCGACAATTTCCCAGATTCCTCGTTAGCTTATTTTTTTGGTCTTCTCAATACTAAAATACGTTTCCTAGGTTGAATGCATTTCTTTATTATCCTAGCTTCTTTTACCCTATTTCCAAAATTTTTTTCCGGTTTCTTCAATCTACAATCGGTATATAATGAGTTTGATCCTCAAACCTAGAATTTATAAAATTTCTCGATAACTTTTTGGTCTGTAGCAATAGTAGCTTCTTTTGGTCTGCAGCAAAAGAAGCTACTATTGTGAAGACCAAAAATCTTACTTTACACTCCTTTCAAAATTTCTTCCGTTTTATCCAATATAAGTGTAGTACAATGAGTTTTATCTTCAAATGACGTATTTTTTTCCGGTTTGTCCAATATAAGAATTAAACAATGGGTTTTATCTTCAAACGATGTATTTTGATTACACAGGCCCACAAAAAAAATTAAAATCTTGTAGTTTAAAGTTGAAGTACCATACGGTATGTTTATATTTATATTTTGGTGTGCTAAAAACGGATCCGCGGTCAGAATTCACCTTACATAAAAGACCTTACTTATTTTACATAATTAGGTGTGCTAAAATAATATGTTACAATAAAAATGAGTTTTAGTTGTCCACTTTTCCTCCATCACCCCCATTTACCCCCCAGGGGGTTGAAAATTCATTTCTTATAGAAATTCAAATTTGTGTAAATTGAATGTTTATAAGAAATTATTTTTTTGACCCTTTGGGAGGTGTAATAAGGTACTGGGGTGGGTTTGATGGCGATTAGGTGGTTGAAATCAGTTTTTATCGATATTATCATTTTTGGTGCACCGAAGTACCTAGGAATATGTATTTATTTTTATAAGAAATGAATTTTCAACCCCCTGGGGGGTATATGGGGATTCTGGAGGAACAGTGGACACCTAAAACGCATTTTTATTGTAACATATTATTTTAGCACCTCTAATTATGTAATATAAGTAAGGTATTTTTTGTTATAGGCCTTGTAAAATGAGATTTTGATGTTATGTCAAAATCTAAGGGTGATGGATGCATTCTGACCTGGAATTCGTTTTTAGTGGGTCTGTGTTATTTTTTTGTGGGCCTGTGTTATCGTAGTTTCTGTGTTCTTTAATCCTCGTTCGAAAATTTCTTCCGGTCTGTCCAACATAAGAGTGACCCTTCGCGAGGAAACTCCGGCAACGCGCTGGACTTTTTCCCGCGCCGCCTCGGGTGTGGTGTCGGACGAGAGCAGATCGCGTGAGCGCAGATGTGTACTTGATATAAAGGACATGCAAGTACCGACCAGTGTGGGCGCGCGACAACTGTAGCGCTCCGGCGGAGAACCACCCAGGGCGATGTAGTCACGCAACCGTAGACAGCGACACACAAACATACGCTGCGAAGAAGAAGAACTGCCGATCGCGCGGCTGGTTCCGCTGGGCGCCCATCCGAACCTCTGGAAGACTACTAATAAATTTCGCAGTGGAATTAGTCATAGGATTTAGTCACGACTGCGGTTTAGTCATGATTAGTTGTTAGTCATACAAATGATTGATGGTTAATCATGATTGAAGTTTAATCATTAGTCAAAGTTTAATATTAGTCAAGACTAACCAACAATCATTAGTATGACTAACAATTATGACTAACAATTTCCACAATTGTCAATTATGCTATTCGTCATGGGCGTTTTGTTTTGTTCTGTTCACATTTGGGTCAAATTGAGCTACGAACCTTGGGAATGTTGAATTTCATTACGGGAGGGAGATTGGAGGGGGTTAATACGTTAAATGATGACATTTCCGCTATTGTCAATTCCGTTTTGGTAATTCATTAATTGTTCAATTCACATTTCGGTCAAGCTGTGCAGCAAACCTCGGGAATTTCGAATTTCATCACTAAAGGAAGGAAATAGAAGGGGTACCAAAATACAGTAAAATCTTGCAATTCTCGCAGTTTTCAACCGATTTTCATGATTCTAATTTTGTTCTACTCAGATTTGGGTCAAATTAAGCTACAAGCTTTGGGAATGTTGAATTTCATTACCGGAGGAGGAAAATGGAGGGGGGGGTAAATAACGGTAAATGATAACATTTCCGCTATTGTTAATCGTTTTTGATGATTTTTTTTTGTTCGATTCAGTTTCCAGACCAGTTGTACACCAAGCCTCGGTTATGCCTATGAATAAGGAAAAAATATGATATTTTCGCTATTGCTAACCCATGTAGTGATCTGTACACCACCTAATGGGACGTCCCTGGAATGCTTGCATTACTTATCAATATATTTTAGTTAACTCTACTTTTTAAATTTTTAATACTTATTTTTTAATTTTTTAACTATTTTGGTTTTTTCAATTCGTAGTTTTTTTTCGTATTTTTCAATTCGTAGTTTTTTTTACAACTTCGTTTTAAATTTTTTTGTGATTAGTCATGGCTGATAACTAATGATTGATGATTACTCATGATTAATGGCTACTGATTGGCGGTTAGTCATGACTAACTGAATGATGTGACGTAACGTAAATGAATAATGACTAATTTAGTCATGAGTGATTTCCGTGACTAATGATTAATTTAGTCATTAATCATTGTTATGATTAATGAATAAACTCTGGATGTACTGAACGCGGCCCCGTACACGAAACAAACACGCGTTAGGATTATTCCCCGAAAAGCCCAGTCTAACTCCCAACTCTACCAGTTGTACGTTAAATAAAATATTAAAATAAAAAATAAAAAATATTTATTCATCCTTTTGTCGTATGAATAGGATATGTCAAGAACATAATAAATAAAATAAAACAACAATCTAAAAAAAAAACAAATAAAAAAAAACAAAATAAAAAATATATCCAATAAAAAATAAAAAATTAATAATATAAATATAATTTAGAAAATATATGAAAAAAAGGTATAAGTTCAAAAATATTAATAAAAATAACTTTTTAAATTTTGAGCTTGAAGTCTTAATATTTTGAAGATAGAGCTTAATTTTTGGGTCGTTTATTTGAAATAAAATAAAAAAAAGAAATATTTTAAATATATGTAGAGTAAAAACAGTTTTTTTTGAGCTAAATACTCTTCACTTTGGCTCCAGTGATAATTAAAAACGTTGCACATTTAACATTTCTAGTTCACCGACTCATTGTCTTACGAGTTTTATGTGATTATTTATATGTATATGCTGATGGCGGTGGCAGAGATCGGTATTTGTTGTGATTTGTTAAATGGAAACCTAAGAAGAGAGCGACGTAAGTTTAATGTAAGTGGGAGTAAGTAAGTTTAAAGTAAGGAACATCAATTTTCCTAGGATTCCCGATAATCCCGGGATCCCGGGTTCAGTCGAATTAAGATTCCGATTCCCGGGATTGACTTTTCCCCTCCGGGATTGGATGCCCTAGGTCAGACTGATATGGACACAATCCAGCCGAATAGTGTGATATGGAATGAAGCGAGGTGATAACCAAACAAATGCCCTTTTTCCGATAGCCAAACAGTGCTGATAACACTAAGATCTAGGCAAAATTTTAAGCGAAATTCAACTTCATTCATCCACTCTCAAGTCTTCAAGAGCGATACATCCATTCCAACGCTTCTCTAACATTTCTATGCCTTTTTTATAGAACGATTTGTCCAACCCTTCAAAATACGCTTCAATTTCGACGATCATCTCTTCTTTGGAGCCATATCTTTTTCCGGAGAGCATTTTTTTGACATTTGCGAATAAGTAATAGTCACTGAGTCACTGATTTTTTCATTGCTTTGAAGATTACAGTAGTATCGTCACTAAAACCAGTGTAACTTGTAAACTAATGGTAACGGTATGGTAATTTTGCCATTGCTTGAGCATCAAGACATAAAGATAATGAAGAGGTAGACAAACTACAAGGAAGGGTGAACTCCTAGTGAGATCATTTTTTATGGCAATACCATGCATAAAAACGTTGTAATGGTAGATGTAGATGAACTTCCCAAAACAAAGATAGGTGAAACAAATCATAAATAAAAGATTCAAATTTGTAAAGGTATTAAGTCAAATAGATAACTTGTAAGTGAAAATTTTTTTTTTGGTAATAAAATAGGCAAAAGGCAGACAATACAAATTAAAATCAAAACTTCATTTTCAATATCAAATCTTCTAAATAACAGCAGGTTGTATAACATAACTGTATAAATTAAATTGTTCGAAATGTCATATCTTCACCACAGCGACTATTACAGTTCCTTACTACTGTTTCAAATAACATCAGCTTGTTTCAATCCTCAAATGAAATGGAGAGTCAACTAATAACTAAACGAAGAAAAAACAGATAAAAAAATCCAATTTACAATAAGATAGAAGAAAGACTGACAACACCAATGGAAATACCGATAATATCAATTTTTCTAAAGCAACAGTAGGATGTATAATTTTATGAGCCTAATAACAAATATCAGCTAATACATTTTTGGCTATAAAACTGTGCCTGAAAAAAATGGACATATGAAGTCATTCCGATATTTGTACTGGTCAATGATAGTAGGATTAACCATTGGTGGAATTTTAACCATTTAACTTGGTAGGAGTAACCATTGGTGAAATTTTCCATTTTTTTCTTGTTTCATTTCGTTGACACTTATAAACAAGCCGACCAAAAATATCAACCTTCTTTTTTTAGTTATGTGGTCACAGATTTCCCGTTCATAAATCTTTGGTGATTGAGTAGATGCTATTATTAGCAGTTTTTTAAATAAAATGCGCTGTCAAAGATTGCATTCTAAACAAATTCAGATACGTATCAGAGAAGAATTGTAGGAGAATGATAAACTGCGTATTCTCTTCGCGTTCAATCTGAAGCTAGAGATACCAGTTTGTTTTTTCCTTAATATTAATTATAGCTATTAACACATACGATCAGTCCACTATATAATTGCTTATCTGTTACAGGATCTTTTTATTGGTCGACAGATTTTTGAATAATTGCGCGCCTCCTATGTTGTCCCATATATCTCTTCGAAATTATAGAGATTTTTTTCGGAAGCCAAATTTATGTAATGTGATGAATAAAGCCATTAATTTATGGAACAACTTGTAAATTTTTTTCCGTCTGAATTAGAAAACCTAAGCATGCTGATTATTAATGCAAATTATATAGTTTCCGTACATCAGTTATGTATATAACTGAATACATAAAAGCAAAGAAAGCTGGCGATATGAAATTGCCATCGATCATAGCGAAAACTAACCGGATTTTGTTTTATAAAAATGCAGTTTTTACCAATTGTAAAATTGCAGTTTTTTAGCAGTGGTAATGTCTGTATTTTATCAAAAACATACATATAACACACACACATTGTATGTGATAATACTTAAATGTGATACTTTTTAAACTTACTAAAGTTTAAAAATGTACAGTATTCGGTTCCATTATCTGTTCTAATAATCTTCACTCTCCTCTCACATTGAACCTCAACCATATTTACAAATTCCATGATGCATGCTTTCACTTCTTCTTTGGATTTTATGAAGTATGCAAATACCTTTCTGCTATGATCGTCCACAAAAGTTAACATGTACTTTTTTGTTGCCCCAAGAGTCCACTGGCATCGGCCCACAAAGGTCAGGGTGTATTAAATCAAGCTTTCCTTCAGACAGTTGTTTATTTCTGTCGTTTGGGAATGGTTTTCTTCATTGTTTACCTTCAATACATGCCACACATGGATATGTTTCAGTGGCATTACCTTTAAACATGATACCTGTAGCTAAACCGTTTTTCAACAAATTTAAACTGATACGGTTTAAGTGAGCTAACCTTCTGTGCCATAGATGCTCTTCAATTTCCTTTTCAGTTGATTTTGTTGATTCGCTTAACATTGCCAGTTCATCGTGATTTTGAGCTAAGTTTAGATGATATACGCCAGAAATTATTTGTTTAGCCGTTGCAATTATTTCACCTTCTAGTTGACAGTTTATCTTGTCATAAATTTTGCAACTATATCATGGTTAAATACGACAGTATATCCTTTTTTGGTTATTGAGCACACTGATAGCAAATTAGTTGACAGATTCGGGACACAAATAACATTCGATATCTTAGAAACCATGCCTGAGTTTTGTAGTTACTAGCTAAATAGTACTTACGACTACTGTTATATTTGACAACGCTGGCACAAATAATGACCAATGATAATGCGTAAACGTACACATTGTATTTTTTTTATTTCGTGCACTTTGCCATTTCACCAAAGATATCTGCAACTAGAAGCTCCTATATATGTATTAATGTTTTTCGCAACTGACTCGGTTTTTGATACGATATGTATATGTTCTCTCTGTCTGTTCTTTTTGATTTTCTACACCTAATCCTATAAATAAAACCCAATGTATAAAACAAAACATTTTTATTTAAAGCAAAATATTAAAAAAATATATAACATAAGGCACGTCTTTACTGGCCGGATACATTTGCTTATTAAATAAATTTTATAAAATAACCTGGCATTTTTATGCACTATAAAAATATAAATAATAGAATGTACAAGAATATATATACTATGTATTTCTAACCCATAATAACTGACCATCAGCACTGATAGATACAACATACGAAGTTGACGAGATTTTTTACGGCACTTTTTTATTTAAAAAATATAGTACATCCACAAATTAACTTTAATAAATTTAAATTTTGTTACTAATTCAGTATGTAAAGAAGTTAAAGTATCATGACTGAGATGATAAGGACGTTCAATATTTGCTATTACCTACAACGTAGAAAATACGTATGTATATAACAACTTTATATTAACAATTTTGTTGTAATAATAAAGACCATATCAGGTACTGAACGATTGTGCTTCCAAATCTGCCCAATGGTTGTGTATATAGCAGTGAAAAAAGTAGTACGCAATGCTTTTAACTTTTAAAATAACTATAAGCTTCTTGACCATGTGTCCTATACTCTGAAAAAGTAACAATTGTAACTCAATTGTTTTATTGATTATTTAACTAGTATTTTCAATTATTCCAAGTATATTTTAATCCAAATAGTCTTAATTCACATTACAGGAAAACGAATTATTGTCGTCAGCGTTACATCTTTAAAAGTTACCAACACTATGTACCACTTTGTTAAATCTATACGAGGTGATTCCAAACTTAACACAACAAATACAAAAATTCAGAAATATGAATATTGCATTGAAATTACAAAACGTGCTTTTCTCATAAGTGCAATATTTTTTTTAAATAATACGTTTTTGAAAATGCAATTTTTTTTAATAAACACAAAGGAAATCATAGTTTATTCTAATCAGGCAAGTGTAAAACCACCTTGTAGACTACCTAAAAACTAATTAAAACTGGAATCTTTTTATGGACGGAGTATTCAGTATCACTTGACAATGTTTTTCTCACTTGTAATACATTTTAATGGGTATATTTTAGACAGGTGAAACAATAATTTTATTTCAATATTTTGATTGTCCAATCGCATATTAAATTATTATATGAAATATAAACGAATTGGAAAAAACTATGAACTTTTGTAGTATAATACTATATAAAAATAGAGCTTTTTTGTTTTTCTTCTCTTTGTTTTATTTTTAAAATTCAGTACAAAATATACTTACTATAATAAACCTACTCAACAGCTACCCTTGTTACTCTATTACAAGGGTGAATTTTAAAATATTTATGCACAACTAATATCTGCTGGTCTGTGTTCAAGTCATTTATGTGCCTTACACAAATTACCTTTACAAATAGTTCTTTCTAACTTAAAGCCCAAATGAAGATAATTATTTAAAACCGCTGAGAGTTCAATACAGTTTTGATGAATAGTATATTTATTCTGATTTAACTTACTGTTGTCTTCAAAAAATTGTAGCACACTTCATACCGATTCTACCAGAATATTCTAACCAAAACAATATTGAACCCAAAACCATGCACATCCAACTAAATACGTTCAATACAAATAAAAATATAAAACATTAAAAACATAACAAAACAATACTAATAAATATTTTAAGTGATATTGTATCACTAAAATATGTACAAGATCTTAAGTAACAGTATTTAACTGTTTACACTGGCCAACTAATTGCTTTTTTTAATTGCTTCAATTCCTGGGAATTATGAATATATGTCACAAATAAAATATTTGCTATGGCTCCTGGTATGAGGCGAATCTACTTTGATTAAGTTGCAAAATACATGCTACAGCAAGACAGCTTTGCAATGTTGATTTGATGATTATTGTTTGCATGAGAAATGTTATTTAAATGGAATTATAGATTTCTTTAACACCACGATTGGTGTTAAAAAATTAATTAATCAAGTGAACCTTACGCGTTGATTGTTTACATGAATGTTTCCGAGAATCCTTGTAGCATGTATTTTGTTGCCTACCAAAATAGTTCAACGTAATAAACCAGATTGTCTACTACAATGTTACACCTACCAAATTTTGCTTGTATTATTACATATGTAATTGGTTTCAGTTGTTCACTCGCAGACGCGCATATACAAAATGTGTGCACTGAAGTTAGCAGATAGTAAATAAGTATGGTTAGTATTAACGATAATCTTATTGGATGGATTGGATGGATTGGAGTGACTTGTTTGACATAATGATAGGCCGAGAATGCCACGAGGAATTGCCTCGCGCACTTATAGCCTTCTTTATATAGGTTTATTCATATTGTAGATTCAAAAATAGGTTTATTTTGTGTACTAATAAACATATTTTTGGATTCTTGGTAAATTAATTTTATAATGTGTTTTGATTTAAGGAACAAAAAAAATATTTTTTAAACTGCTAATTTACAAACATACCACAATTTCAAAATTGACTTCTCTCTGCATGCGGCAACAGCAACGTGATTTTAATGATATTATCAATGGTTTAGCATTCAGTTTGCCGTTAATAACAACAATAATGGCAATATTATGGTAATATATTGTCCGTATCGTTTGTTGCATGCCACCGATGCGCGTAACAGAGTTAATCATTGCATGTTCAATAAAACGAAGACACCTTCATCTTCGCAGTTTGATAGTATACGTTTCTTTTTTAATTTTCAGCGAAGACTTAGTTAATTACTTTCAGGGTTTTTTATTTTAACTCAGTGGTGGTATATGGGTTAGATATGTAACTATCTGATTGTTTGCTGTTTTGCTGCACTGTTTTGCATAACTTATCTTCACCTAAAGTAATACCGTAAATATTTTTCAACAACAGAACAGGAGACAGTACTCGACATATACAAACGCCTTGAAAACGCTATGGTGTACCTAATCAATGCTCATGTGGTTGATGTATCTATTTGTTGGCAAAAGTATAGTTATAAAAAAAAAAACTGTTTTGTATCTATGGCCATACATTTTTACTGATTTTTTCTCTTCTGTGGTGGCTCAGAAGTTTTGATCTCCATAAGTCATTTATAACTGAAATTATGAACCTGTGGATGATCTAGAAACTTTCTCCTGCCTGATAAAACTTTAGTTTGGTGTAATAAAAGAAATATTAACCTTTTGTGAATATGCTGAGATAGAAAAATGTTATTAAAGAAACATGTGCATTTAAAGGATGTTGGTGCGTAAGTACTTACGAGAATATGTTTCCCAACATATATCTTATCATCAACTACACATTCGAAATAACGGGAAATTAATTAGCCTAAATTGTTGGTGGATCATATGTTTCTTAGACGTTGATAACGAATATTTAATTTTATTTATAACGATACCTTGGGATCCAACGCACATTTTACATATACAAATAGGAAAGCAGTTTAATTTCATTTGTGAACTGTTATTTCAAAAATGAATTTGTTAAACTAGAATTTCCTAAATAATATAAGGGAAAAGTAAAGATCTTTTGTCATCTGAAGGACATATTATGCATAAATAGTTCTTTAATATGTTTTGGTAGAGTTGCCTTAGATGATTTAAATATTTAATTATCATCTTTTTACTTCATTGAACACTATCAGCAATATTAAGAAGTATTTGTGCACTTGATGTGTTTAAAAGTTGATCACAGCACTTTTCCAGGTGCTCAAATTGGAAACATTTTTAAATGAAATTACTTTATTACATAAACAATCTATTTCAAAAAATGGTGAGTTAGTGAAAATTTTGTAAATAAAAGAATCACAAAGAACCATAGACCCACGTTGTAGAATTTTGGAGACCCATCGATTTAGTGGAACTGTGATATCATAATTCATGACCTTCTGACTGAAAGTCCCCAAAATGATGATGAAATGATTTCTCAAAACAACTTCACCTTTCAAAAATTAATGGCGGCTTTGAAGGTCGAATCCAAGCACCATTCTAAGGTTCTCTAAGTCCCTTATACCTCTTGTAGAAGTAA
This sequence comes from Aromia moschata, assembly GCA_029963805.1. Taxonomy (NCBI): domain Eukaryota; kingdom Metazoa; phylum Arthropoda; class Insecta; order Coleoptera; family Cerambycidae; genus Aromia; species Aromia moschata. Next base: position 1,084,148 of record JAPWTK010000022.1, on the reverse strand, counting down.
TTTTACTATAAGTTATCATCCTGTCAAGACATTTTTACAATGTGATAATTTTGACAATGGGACATCGGTACATATGTAGGTTTTTTCTACCGATTTTTCTCCTTTAAACTCTCTGTACAGGGCGAATAAGACACTTTGAGTTTTGAGTCATGGTGATTTTCATTCAGGAAGCTACGAACTTATCAATTGCGTCAATGAAATATGTGTTGACAAAGGAAATTTTTAGGAAATTGGAAAATAAAATATTTTTTGCCCAAAAATAGTGGTTGTATTTTGCCTGCTGTTTGGCAAAAAATTAGTGCTTGTATTTTGTCCAATATCCCCAAAAATTTCCGTAAAAGTTGCGTATGCTTTACCCGATGTGCCGGGGTTCGGAAGTCACTTTCTGGGTCTCGAACAACCACCCCCGAGAAGATCGTGTTTTATGAAGTAGACTGTGCACAACCGCTTCGCATCGGAAACCGTTGTTTTCCAAGAGTGATGGACTGATGTTCGTTAGTCCATATGTCCACCAGTACTCTTCTCGGGGGTGAGCCCCCAAAAGGTGACGAACGGTGATCGATTTTCATCGAAAATTGGACAAAAATCTACATTCAAGTCAATTTTAAAGCAAAATTGACGTTTTTGGGTTCAAATTGTTCTTTGAGCAATTGTCTACAATATGTGATACCACTTTCTTCGATTAAAATAATTGGCCGACCTTGCCAGACCTCCAAAGTTGGTGAATTTTCCAAAAAAAATTGATTTTTTCGCTGCAACTTCGTCGATAATCTAGCTACAAAGTTAAACAATTTTTTCTTGAAAGTGCATAAAAAAAAGCTTTGATTTGACTTTTTAAACATTAAAAAGTGTCACTCGGATCAAAAGTTACAGGGGTTTAAAAATATACTCATTTTTTAGCTTATATCTCGTGATCTACCAGCTCGATTTCATGATTCGAATTTTTTTAGATAGAGAAATGTTGGACAACCATTATATTCATATGTTTTATACAGCAATTCGTCAATTATTTAAAAAAAAAAATACTTCAAAAGTACGTAAAATAATTGATATAAAATATATTGTAAAAATGCAAAAAAATAATCTAAAGGATATCATAAAAAAAAATTTAAGATTACTTTTTTTTTTTTTTATTAATAAATAAACGAAACTAAAAACGAAGAAATAGTTTTGTTTGTTTTTAGTTTCGTTTATTTATTAATAACAAAAAAGTATCTAAAAAGTACATTTTTTTTTTTATGATATCCTTTAGAATATTTTTTTGCAATTTTTACAATATATTTTATATCAATTAAGTATTTTACGTACTTTTGAAGTAAATTGAAAAACCGCTACCAAGTGCTTGGCGCATTACTTTCTCATGTTTTCATCTTTATGCAACTAATTTTTTTTTTAAATAATTGACGAATTGCTGTATAAAAAATATGAATATAAAGGTTGTCCAACATTTCTCTATCTAAAAAAAATCGAATCATGAAATCGAGCTTGTAGATCATGAGATATAAGTTAAAAATGAGTATATTTTTAAACCTGTAACTTTTGATCCGAGTGACACTTTTTAATGTTTAAAAAGTTAAATCAAAGCTTTTTTGATGCACTTTCAAGAAAAAAAATTGTTTAACTTTGTAGCTTGATTATCGACGAAGTTGCAACGAAAAAAATCAATTTGTTTGAAAAATTCTCCAACTTTGGAGGTCTGGCAAGGTCGGCCAATAATTGTAATCGAAAAAAGCGGTATCACATATTGCAGACAATTGCTCAAAGAACAATTTGAGCCCAAAAACGTCCATTTTGCCTTAAAATTGGCTTGAATGTAGATCTTTGTCCAATTTTCGATGAAAATCGATCACCGTGCAGTGCCTGCGAACTCCAGCATTCCCGGCAGAGCACACGCTGCCTTACCTAGGAATACCTCTGACAGAATTTTCAGTGATTTTATCATATGTTTGCTGGTGGTGCGATTTCAGTTGCAGACAGTGTACCAACAACCGTTACCGACAAACATTGTAGTAGACAACCAGCCAGCCGTCGAACATTCGTTCACGATTTAAAAAAATACAGGTCTACGAATCCCAACATCACAACGTTCGAGGACGTCAGTTGGTGACGTCGCCCACTTGCCTGTCCAACGTCAAATCTAGGGGCACTGATTTCACCGGCTCGTCCACGCCCACGTCTGCGTTCAGTTCGCGGTCGCCGCCGACCAAGTTCGGCTCGGGCTGCCGCCGCGCGGGGCGGCGCCGCTCCCGCCCTGCGACCGCACCGACAGGTCGATGGGCTGGTCCTGGTCGGGGGCGGGGGCGGCCAGCGGCGGCGGCGCCGCCCGCAGCCACAGCTCGCGCCACGCGGCCGGGTCTCCGATGCCCTGCAGCGGCGGCAGCCACTTGGGCACGGCGCCGCCCGGCGACACCGACGGGATGGAGGCGGGGGACACGGAGGGGCGCGTGGTGCAGCGCGAACTTGCGGCGCGCGAAGCACTCCGAGTCGCTGGCCGGGGACGGCAGCTTCTTCGGCGGGTAGTAGTCGCGGTCGCTGGCGGGCGACGCCGTCTTCAGATAGCTGAGCGCGCTGGCGGGACGCGCGTCGTCCTCCGGGTCGGCGGAGGAGGCGCCGCTGTCCGACTCCGAGGAGCGGACGGAGGTTTCGCGGGGGGCGGCGGCGCGGCGGCCGCCGGGTTGCGGAAGAACGGCGTCAGGTAGGGGTGCGGCCGCAACAGGCCCGCGGCCGCCGCCATGTTAGCGCCCGCCTGCTGCTGCTCCTGCAGGAGGCAGTGGATCTTGAACCAGTTGGAGCGGCGGCCGTAGCGCGAGCCGCTCTTCGACATGCCGACGACGAGGCATTTCTGGAGGCGGCACGCCTTGCACGACGTGCGGTTCTTCTTGTTGATGACGCACTCGCCGTTGTTCTTGCACACGGAGATGGAGTTGATGTTGTTGTAGGTGCGGCCGAAGAACGACTGAAACAAAGGAGCCGAGTTAGAGACAGAGAGCGGAAAGTCAGTATAATTCGAAACAATAAAGATTTTATCCATTCTTTAACAGTTTTTCGAAATATAAGGAAACTTTACCTTCAAATTCGACTATTTTGAAGAGGAGGTGATTCTTTTTATTATATACTATTAGGGTGATTTTTTTTCGAATATTTTTTTTGTTTTTCAGTCCTCACTTGAAATTTTGTTGAATATGTCGAAAAAAATCCCTAAAAGTTACAGCCCTTAATATAGACATCAAAAAAAAAAACGTCATCAACTCTGGCTATGAACGAGAGAGATGGAAATAGCGGTCATGTCTAAGCTTTCCGGTTATGTCAAACTTTTGACAAGTGACTGTCACTATTTGTAAAATAAACAATGGCTGTCATATGATGTGAAAGTCTTGACAAGTAAATAAGGTTATAAATTCGATTAAGAATAGAAATACGTCTTTTTTTTCTCGGCCAACTTTGATGACGTTTTTTTTTTTTTTTGGATGTCTCTATATTAATTTTAAGTACTTTCCCAAAGCGTGAAAAGATTTTCCATTTAAAATACACGTATATCGAATTTTTTTTCTTCAAATTTCTATAACTCAGTCGCATTTTATGCTATTACATTGGTCTTGGTCTCGATTTACTCAGAATAAAACACTCTACAAAAGTGTCCATTGCAGCGAAAATGTAATTATTAATTTTATCAAAAAAAATGTAAATAAAAAATTCATTGGAAATTTAATTTGCTACAAACAAGGTCCTATAGACCAAATTGCTGAAATTAATATTTCTTGAGATATTAGACTGACTTATGAGTAGTACAAAATCATCGAAGCAAAGTTTGCTTCGATAAACCCTAAAAATGTTGAACTTAAAATTAATATTAAGGGCTGTAACTTTCAGGGATTTTTTTCGACATATTCAACAAAATTTCAAGTAAGGACTGAAAAACAAAAAAAAATAGTTGAAAAAAAAATCACCCTAATACATTATACATGTCCAAAGTAGAAATGGGCGTACTATATTTCAAAAAAAAGTATTCTCTCTTTAACCAAAGACACCATAAACTAAAAACTTCCAACTCAAAAAGAGCTGCAGGCAAACCGCAAACCTATACTTCGATACCTGAAAAACCACATATTATGGTCATATATTTTGGTTCGTTGAACAAACATTGAACGACAGCTTCTTTTTAACCGGTTTGGAAGAATTACTCTACACAGACCCTAAAAATAAAAAAGAGTATTCTGTGCATCAAACTAGACTATGAGGTGTGGCTATTAAATAACCGAACTGCTGTCATAACACTTTTTATTCGTTACCAATTACAGTAAAAACTTTTTCAATTTCAATGTACCCCCCTTGTCGATTTCTACACCGCTCCATACGACTTTTCCATTGTTAAAAGCAGTACTAGAAGTCCGCTTCTGTCAGCTGGTTCAGAACCTCCGTCGGTTTTGCTTTAACCGCTTCCACAGTTTCAAGTCCTGTCCCCTTCAGTGTCGCTGCGTCTAACAAGCCTGGATCAGTGTCCCTGTTGTTTAGAATGTCAGCGCAAATGTTCATTCTTGATTCCTTTTGCTCGGGAGTGAGGAGTTTTAGCACCATTTTTACACAAACTTTGCGCATGTTGAATGATTCATGCAAAATCTGGCAAACACATTCTTTGTCGATTCCTGTTATTTCAGCAAGCCCTCGGATGCTTAGACGACGATCTTCGCTGATTAATTTGCCAATTTTTCAATGTGATCGTCTTCAGTCGTTGCACGTCCCTTTTTAAACCGTTTAAACCCTTCAAAAACGTGTGCGGGTAAACATTCATTCCAGTACACTTGTTTTACATTGCATAAGCTTCTGTAAAAAGTTTTCCCAGTTTAAAAAGAAACTTGAAATTAACCCATTGCTCCATATAAACACTTAATATTTTTTCGATGCGTCATTGGAGCTTAGACTAATTAAAACGACTGCTACAGTCGAAATGAGCGACCCACTGGGTTGTCCAGCGAACCCAGGGTGGGGAATGAATCAACAGACACAGTTCTGTTCAAACTTGTTGCGACACGCACGCAGCGCCCTGGTAGCAGCATCAGTTCGGTTATTTAATAGCCACACCTCGTACATCATCATCAACTAATAATCTATTGTATTTTAACCTTTTGAAACCAAATCTAATATCAGTTTTGCTCATACACGACAGAATTTTTTCTACAGTCAAAACCACCATTAAACCATGAAGTCGCAGCTACAAGAAACTTCTGTACAAGAAAATTCTTGACTGTACAAGAAAATTCTGATGTCTAGGCAAACCTGAGATTTGATGTCAGCTGGCAAAAATACATTGGATTAATATGGTCTAGTCTGATACACAGAATATTTTTTTTGTGGGGCTGCAGTCCAGTCTGTGACACACTATAAAGTGTGTGACATTTATAAATTCTTATTTTTTCTTAAAAACTGGCTTGACGTCACTTGAGTTTTACCTTCAAAACGATGATATACATATGTATACAGGTATATATAATTTTTGAATCACTGTATCCCTGTGTGGTCGAATTCCCTCTGTGGCGGTTGATTTTTGCCGCTTTGGTTGTGTGTTCTATGATGTTTTCCTATTCCCTCCCTAATTAAATCCTAATTATTCCTAGAGAGAGGATATCACTTTCTGAGGTGTGACTTTGATTTCGATATGTTGTTTGTCAACGTGTTCATGTCACCAACAATATTGTTTCCAAATTCCATGTACAGGTCTTGAGCGGGCTTAGAAACATAAGCCGACGTAGTGCAGTTAATGTCAAATGCATTTCGTTTCTATTAATTGCGTTCAATGTAATTCAATCATAATTGACACGTTCAAGACAGCTATATGTATATTTTCAGATATTTTCCTGTTTCCCCACTAATATGGGTATGCAATCGCAGTTCTTTCAGATGAAAGGTTGACCGTCTACAACGTTATTTAAGATGCTCGAAATGATCTTTAATATTAATAGTTAATTTATTAACTAATTAGATTTGCGAATGTATCCAGTTAAGTTATTAATTAAATTATCACTAATTTAAACAATGCACGTCACTTTTTGAATATTCATAGGCCAATAAATTTACGGCTTTGAGGACATTTATGTGGTGTCTTGTCCATAAATATGAGACAAATATCAGGAGCTTTTTGATAGCTTAAAATATTTATTAAAGTAAAAATTTTGACAACTCTTTAATTTCTAAACGCATTGTAATTCAAGAATTTATAAACATATAGCAAAAAGTTAAATGGAAGAAAGGACCACAAATTCAGTAAATCTGTAGTCTCTAAAAGTTTACAGTTTCTTCTAACCAGAATAATTTTCCAGTTTAACAGTTAGAAGTAATGAAGAAGAAAAGAGCAAAAATATTCGTAATATGCTTCAACAACAAGATAACTAAGTCATTATTTTTAGAAAAAATGGTTCGACAAAAATTGACAGAATTCGATACACACAAAGACATGTTAATTATATGGATGACACGTTTTTTCCCAAGAAGATTCTTGTGGAATGTTAATCTGTTTGAGTGTTGCAATGAAAGAAATCGATGCATACTTAAATGAAAAAGCTTCTAGAATGACTAAAGTTAGCAATATAGCGACAAATTTGATATAGATAGACCAAATGGTTCTCTACAGGCTGGACTATTGAACTCTGGGGATCCTCTGGTTTGGTCAAGCTTTAAATATTGGTGATGATCTAATTAGGTCAAGCTTTAAACATTGGGAATTATCTTACTAGGTCAAACCTGATAAAAAATGCACCACTTCTTAAGAAACTGCGTTATATCTGATTCAACAGCAAGGTAACCCAATCTCGTTTTTCAAAAAACTGGTTCAACAAAAGATTGACAGAATTCGATACACATGAGAACATTTAATTATAAGGATGACACATATTTTCCCAAAAAGATTCTTGTGGAACGTGAACCTGTTTGAGTGTTACAATGAATGAAATTGATGCACACTTCAATGAAAAAGCTTGGAGAAGAGCCAAAGTTAGGAAGATGACGACAAATTTGATAAACATAGATCAATGATTCTCTACAGGCTTGACTATTGAACTTTGGGAATCATTTGGTTTGATCAAGCTTTAAATGTTATGATCTTACTTGATCAAACCTAGTAAAAAAAGCACCACTTCTTAATACACTGCGTTATATCTGGTTGCATCAAGCTTTTAAGTTAAAATGTCCTGCAATAAACAGACTCCGAAACAGGAGAGTACTAGTGTTTTCCGATACTAAATTATTGTTACATAACCTCTCAACGCTTTCATTTTTACATTCTCATTTCCACCTCCATCCTCATAAATGAGTAAGAAAACCAATAATTCACCTGCAAATACACGACGTGCCCAGATGATAATATACAATTCCGAAAAGAACATCCAATAATCTGTCACGTAATCCATGAGAACGGATAAATCATGCACATGATAATAACACATTCTATACAACGTCTAATTGCCTCGCGGTTGTCTAAATCTATTTTAACACAATAATAAATTGATGATTACTGTCATTCGGTGACGCGCTGAAACAGAGAAAGTAGATCTTCGGACACATCGATGCCAGGTAATGATACGTTGCTAAATAATAAGCTACACACGTCCAGAGTTGCTATTAGACGTGCTCGAGCCTTGTAAGGCAACAATGAGGCGATTGATAGTGAATTATTGGATTCTTTCCGAGTTTTTTTTAGAGGGGCCATTGTTGAAAATAAGTTCGTTAATACGGCTAAGAGCTAATGTACACCCATGACAGGTATTTAATATGGTTTATTGATAAGTAGCCGTATTATGTGTTTAATAGTCATTTTTTCTTGCAAAAGCTGTCCAACACTTGAAAACCTTACTAAATAGAACTATTTAAATGTCTCTAGCCTTTTTCTATTGGCCGCGTTACGTCACACTGTTACCTTGGGGATTTCTTTTGGTATACTAGTTTATTTTTAACCGCATAAATCAGTAATTGTGATATAAAATCATTAAAAGTGTGTGTGTTATAAGGAGGTTCGTCTGGAATTTCAAAAATAAATAAAAGTTGATGAAATTGTTGATATATATTCTTCAAGTAATAAAATTATCTTCAGAATTGTTTGGTATTTTTTCACCATCTAGTTTGCGAGAAAAAAATCATCAAAAAAAGAAATTATGGATGTAGGCTATTGAATTTGATAAAAACAACGTTTTGAATAATTAGAAAAATCTGAAACTTTGTACACGCATAGCAATAACGTCTAGGAAGAACATAGATTTACATGGACATGATTGACCAGCTGTGTTGCACGCAATTATCAATTTAATGTTGAGTGTTCCACGCAATCGGGCTGGCGCACTGTCGACGCGGCAACGCCGCGTCTCCTAATTGTTCCTTTTCGCGTTTCTTCCCTGGCCTCAACGCCACATTGCACTCTCCGTAATTGTTTTGCCGAAATAAAACGACCTTTCCTACGTAATATATCAGATTTCTCATTTGATTTATCAAAATTTTCGCTTGGCCGAACCATTACCGACAAACTTTTTTGAGGTTAGAATTACTTTCTCTCAACAATTTTCGCCGAGTAGCCTAGCCATCTGCTGAAAGCAAACATTTCAAACTATTCAGCGTTGCCGTACTTTCCGACTATAAATCGACTTTTAAAAACTGTTGTCACCTATGTAACATAGTAATATAGTTTCTTTTAATCTTTTATACGTTACAGGTATGATATTATTGAATTATTTTGTATAAAAGAAAGTATTTTTCGTTTTAATAAACCAAATTATGTTATTTTTATTAATTTTGCAGACAATCTCTATTTCTTAAACTCCTTTAAAAATATAAACGATATAAATTAAGACGTAACTTGACACTCTATATATTAAAGAGAGACAACAGGTGAAAATTTATTTATCAGCTTATATCGTTTTATACTTTATCAAGTCAATGAATTAAGCTTATCCAAGTGGGATTATAAAATTCCTACTTATTTTTTAACGATTTATTGTCCAACATATGGTAGTTAGACTAATGAAGACCAATCGTACAGTAGGACTGACAAATTGGTAGACAAATTGTAAAGTGTAATATGATATTTTGGAATAATGGTGATACCAGTTTTTTTTTTTTTAGTTAACAGTTATTTATTATATAAAATATTCTGTTTACAGTTACAAAACTTTGGTTTTGGCAGCAGTACACTTCGAAACAATCCTGCGAAAAAAATAAAAACGTTCATACAAAATATGTATAATCTATTTTGATATAGTTATGAATACATTAATATATTGTTTTCCGTAGTAGGAGAGAAAAATAGTCTTTATCAAGAAGGCAACATCGGTGCTAAATTAAGATGTGTAATCAAGACAATGTTAAAAAACATTTTGTCGACAACAAATAAACATCATTTTATCTTTACCATCACGCCACCTACCACAAAGGTCGCAAGGTCATTCAAGGTGAATTCGTTTCGATATAGCTTAACTACTGACACTGTTTTTCTTTTTTAGTTCACTCAATTTTTAGATAAAAAAAAAGTACTAATACTGCCTTGAAACAGTCTAATCTGTATTTAATTATAATATAATTATAAACGACTTTTACCTATATTTGATTTATACATATAATTATTACAAATATTCCCTACAAAACCACTGGACAGCGATGGCCCAAACGTTCGTTTTGAATGGACTAACTAACAATAAATTGAACTAAATCAACTAAATTAAAATTGAGTTAAAGGCATTCTACCACAGTGTAGATATAAATTCACACTTGAAAATTATTCAAGTGTGTAGTAGTATTCTACGAACTGAAATCTTCGTAGAAGAAACTGTATATTTTATAGTTTGTTGTACATCTAATGGAATTTAGAATTATGTTTTGAAATAAAAAGGTAAAAAACACTATCGGCTATCGTGTCACACAAGGAGAAACTGTAATTTATTGTTCCTATTGATTTAGGTTTGTAACAGATCAATAATTCGTCACGCCTACGTGGACGTTAAATATATGTAATTCTTTGATTTAAAATCGGCAAATTTGTTAAAACCAACATTTATGCCATCGTAAATAGGATTTTGAATAATAAAACGCTAAACGCGCCATATTGTTGAATGATGTTTTCCATAAATTTTATTGCACATGAAAAACCTCTATAAATATTATACTTTAGATTAAGTTTATGTTTATTGGGCAATATAACTGTCTTTATAAAAGGTGACAGTGTAAGTACCCACCTGTAACCAGCTGGAAAAATAATTCAAAGATCTGTTTCTTATACAAGTTTCGGCAGGGAGGTATCGAATGTTTGAAGAGGGTGTCATCATATTTAATGGTAACATTTGAGCTATGTATTAAAAAAATAAATTTTGAATTTCTTTGAAAAATAAGAGTGTGCCAGTCTTTTAAAAAATTCCATACCTCCCTACCATACCCTACATTATTTTCTTGAATTTGTAATCACTTCATCATCGAAAAAAGACTATGGATATCTATGAGTTATGATATGAGTAATACATGCATATCAGATGTTATTGCATTGACTTTATCGTATCTTTTACAGTATCGAATTTCCGCTTCATTTGGTTTTAAAACACCATGGATATGGTTGCCATTTTTGTCTTAAAACCAGATAAAACTCGATATGCAAAATTAAATAGGGTTTTATAAAATCGCCCATGAATATTTAAGTCCGATCCTGGTTATTAGTAGAAAGAGTTTATTGTAATGTTGTGGAACATCCACTAAAAATATTATTGCTTGGCGTCATCCAGCCTTTACTAATTGTGTAAAGCTTTTATCTGATTTATATGCAATTATCCATGCCATTTACATTTTGCTTCAATGGAGACACTTTTGACAGCATCTGAGTCTAATAAAATCTGGCATTATACGTTTTCACTTCCTATTTAGGTATGTAGATAAATCGATGTTTTTATAATGTCTTTTGTTGTTATTGTTACGAAGAGGTTATCGAATTTTACATTTCTTTTTAGTTGGTGTACAGGCGTACGTATTCATACTTAGAAAATCATAGTACATAATATACTCGATTACAATTTAGCTGTATCGTGAGCAATTACGAAACTGAATAAAAACCCAATATTTTGAAATTTTAATTTTTTTTTATAGAGTTGTATTTTGTGTCAAAACTTTTAAGATATAAGTTATTTAACTTTAGAGGACGGGCATTTGGGGCTTATGATCCCTTTAAGAAAATTCATAAAAAAGTATCTTATATCACATATTGATCATGGGTAAAGTGTTGATAATGGGTCGGGCCAGTATACTGGATTTCCCGTCCGGAAGAGTAACGCTAATGTTAAATTTTTCCACTTTAAAAAAAATGCAATTACTTAGAAATTACTGTCCTAGTAAGTTTTGACATCGATATTCACGAATCTGTTATTAGATTTTTGAAATTCAAAATGGCAGATTCGGAATGGCGGATGCAAGTTAGCAGTTGCTGAAACGAAAAAAAAAAAGTATGTGAAGTAGTGATTTGGGGTTAATAATCATATTTCTAGATGGTCAAAATGGGGGATTACAATTTGTACTAGAAAAACGATAGAAATAATGAAAAAATATCCGTCAGCGACTTCGACTACGTATTTGATATTAAATTTTTATAATTCAAAATGGGGGAGTCAAGACGGCGATCGAAATACAAAATCACGAAATACAGGTAAAACTCTTGAGTACATATTTTTATCAATATTATCTTATATATATACAACATACAGCAAATGTTACAAAACCAAGGAATTTTCATCTCTTTCTCAATTGACTCTCTCTACGTCCACGTCGTTAGTTCTGGGTAATGGAGAGCCTCGATAATAGCTCATATATAGAGGGTGAGTCAAACTTAACGCGACAAACGAAAGGTACGGATAGGGCATGTTATTCTAAGCAAAAAAGTTCTAATAAACATGTGTCCGGAAATGCTTCCTAAGAACGCTACGGACGTTTAAAGATGGCCGGCCCAAATTGGTTTTCTTGCCTTTATTTCAAAAACTGCTTAAAATAATTGGTTTAACGTAACAAAACAAACTAAAATTTTACAAAAACTGCTCGAAATGCCCACCATCATTTTCAATGCAAAGTTGACATCTGCGAATGACTGATTAATTCACTCCCCTGCCTTATTAATTAAAAGAGAAGCAGGCCTTGATAACAATTGAAAGTGTTTGTTTGACAGCCTTGTTTGACGTGTCGATTGAATTCAATTTGTCACTAATTTTAAGCTAGTTTATGAGTAAATTGCGGAAACATGCCAAATACCTACACTACAAGTGAATATGCGGATATTGTGTTTGTTTACGGGTACTGTGATGGTAATGCGCGCGCTGCTGTGAATGAGTACGCCCGAAGATTTCCAATGAGAAGAGTGCCCGACAAAGCGGTATTTACTAGAACATTTCAACGATTAAGAGAAACTGGGACAACTTCTTCGAAATCGCGAGCAGACGGTATTTTTGCACCCCTTCATAATAATCGAAGAACAGAAAATATCCTAGAACACTTCGATCAAATACCTTCAAGTAGCACGAGGAGATGTTCTTTGCAATTAGGCTATTGCCAGAGCATTGTGAACCGAACTCTGAAAGCAGATGGTCGCCACCCCTATCATTTGCAGAAAGTTCAGAATTTGCTTCCTGAAGACCTACCTCGAAGAAGAGAATTTTCAGAGTGGTTCTTGGAACAAATAACAAACAATGCTTCTTACTATCGGAAGGCGATTTGGACGGACGAGGCAACTTTTACCCGTAGTGGTATCTTTAACCAACATAATGCGCATATTTGGGCCCATGAAAACCCGCATGCTGTAAAAGAACAACATTTTCAACATGAATTTTCGTGCAACATTTGGATGGGGTTATGCGACGATACACTCATTGGTCCATATTTCTTGCCTCCAAGACTAAAGGGTCCGGCCTTTCTTCATTTCCTGGAAAATGAATTTAAAGCAATATTAGATGACATGCCTCTAATTGATAGAGCAAACAGGTGGTTCCAGTTAGACGGTTGCCCAGCCCATTACACTCTATTAGTGCGGCAATGGCTTCACAACCATTTTTCAGGAAGATGGATTGGTCGCGGTCGAGACTGTCCCCGTCCTTGGCCTCCGCGTTCCCCGGACTTAACCACTATGGATTTTTATGTTTGGGGCAGAATGAAGAGCAAAGTTTATGCTGAGCCCGTCAACGACGATGCTAGTCTCCGAGCGAGGATCTTGCAAGCTGCCCAAGAAATACCACTAGCGGAGTGTCGTGCAGCCGCGCAATCAGTTATTCGCAGATGTCAACTTTGCATTGAAAATGACGGTGGACATTTCTAGCAGTTTTTGAAATAAAAGGCAAGAAAATCAATTTGGGCCTGCCATCTTTGAACGTCCGTAGCGCTCTTAGGAAGCATTTCCGGACACATGTTTATTAGAACTTTTTTGCTTAGAATAACATGCCCTATCCGTACCTTTCGTTTGTCGCGTTAAGTTTGACTCACCCTGTATTCTTTTTATCAGCTGGTATCTTAATTGCACCAATTTGAATCCATCCAACTGAATCAGTCATATTGAATCCGAAAAAACATATCATATGTATTTGTCATTAGCAACCCCCAAATCGTAATCAATGATGCCAAAAACAAATTTAATAGAGTTTTTATTCCACAACTGATTGAATTAAAAATTTTCGTCTCCATATTGGGTCCACCAACTTAAATTTTTAAAATCTGATTTCAGATTCGTAATCAGCTACCTCAAAAAGCTTTGTATATAGTTTTCAGTCCAAATTCTAACAAATTTAAAATTTTTGTCCCCAATATAAGATTTGTCCGCCATATTAGATCCGCCATCTTGAATTTTTAAAATCTGACTTCAGATTCGACTGTAAAACCCCAAAATAAAGATATTTGAACAAAGACGAGGAACCTTTTTTTGAGCCAGTATACTGGATTTATCGTTCTCTAAAGGTTAACGCAAATATTACTCAAAATTTTCAAAATGCACAAGATCTACTAAAGCACATTTATAAGATAAAAAGGGGGAAGTTCTGAAGCAATTTTGTTATATATACCAAGAGATATTTATATACTATCTATAGAGTATGTTCTCAATGATGAATTTAATTTGATCTCTAAACTGTAAAACGTGTAACACTCATGCATATACGCGACCTTATAAGATCAAAATTATTGTTCCATTAGAAACTTTGCCAGTTCAGGATTTTACAAGTAAAAAAGATAATTTTACGTTTTTTATGTCGCCGCTTAAAGATTTGAATAATTTTAAAATAAACTTCCCGGGCATTAATATTTCAAACGATAAAATTAGCCGCGGATCAAAAGTCAATCGACGCATATCCTTCGTCCGAAGTTAATAAAGAAATATACCATAATTTTTAATTCCCTTAATTCGCTAGAAATAAATTATGAGCAATAAAATAATATCGGCACCTCTACGTGCCTGCCTACACTACATGGTTAATACGGCTTTTATTGGCTCACGGCACAATTAAAATAAAAAATATTCGAATGCCCCGTTCCACTAACGCGACTTTATCGAAAAGAGCCTACATAAATTAGCGGGAATCGAACTTTTACTATCGATTTGTTTTAGTCCAGATTTTTTATGGCTTTTAAATGGTTCCGGGCGATAACCGATGCCGACATCTCTCTTCAATCTTCAGCAGTCCGCGTACATACACTGAGAGAAAGAACGAACCGTTAATATTAATGTTTTCAGTCAGAAACGAAACTCATCATACACCCACTCTCTGAAGACAATTTTTGTACTACAGTGCTGATTTTCTGTTTGTTCTGATAGGATAATTTCACAATCTGACTGACCTGAAGGGAATTTCACAACTTGACAATCTTCGACTTACTCATTCCTGCTTTTTTGGATCTTGGAGAGCTTGAAGTGTGCCATTCCATGCTTTGGCGCTTGGTTTCCGGTCGTACTCAAACACCAAAGTCTCATCACCAGTAATGGCAAGTTCCATAAAATGGGGATCATTTATTTTCAATCGATTCCAAAAAAATCAAGACGCCTTTCTCTACTGATATCCTTTTGTTCCTGCGAAAGGTTTTTTGGAACCATTTTTGCGCAGATTTTTCTCATCCCCAATTCTTTAGTCAAAATGTGAAGAACAGTGGTGTTATTCAAATTTAACTCCTCCCTGATCATTCTTGTCGTCAACCGATGATCTGAACCCACAAAATCCCGTATTCTATCGACATTTTCATCGTTCTTGAAGAAGAAGGCCTTCCCCTGCATGGTTCATCTTCAATCGACTCTCTTCCTTCTGAGAATGCCTTACACCACCGAAAAACCTGAGCTCTTGCAAAAAACACTGTCTCTGTAGGCGTGTTGAAGTTTTTCCAAAGTATCAGTTGCGCTGTGTCCAAATCTGAAGCAAAATCTGATGGCACACCGTTGCTCAAAATGAATGTCGCTCATTTTCAAAACGCACTAGAAAAAAACGGCTTACGAAAACAGTCACAAGGAACAAACAAATGACTCTAACAAGTTCAAAGTTGTACATGAAGGTCCATGATTTCTAAATGTTTCTGTTTCTTAGTGTACATATACATGTAATGGTTACGTAAATTTTGGAAAAACTAAAGCGATACCATCACGCAACGGTTCACTAAAGGTTAATTATTAAAAAACCACACCAGAAATTTGAATCGGATACCAATTAAGGCTTATAATTAAGATAAATAAGCCTATTATGGTGTGGATTCGTTATTTATTAAGAAACCTCTAAATTATTTTTCTGTGTTTACGTAAAATAAAAGAAATATATCTGATTAGGCATTTGCATAAGAAGGCAATTAACAAATTAAGTCACACAGAATTTTCGTTTCAAAAATGCCGACTACATCGGCGTCGTTTAGGGGCCTCATAGGAATAATTAGTTACAATATTATAACTACAATAAAAACGGATATAATAATGTAGTACCCTTCCTTATTTCTCCTTTTTAATTTTTAAAGAAAATGTCAACGGGCATGTATCTGCTTTTATCTATGTACATATTATTTAAGTAAATAAAATCCTCATTCTTCAAGATATTCGATTAAACTTTTTTTTCTGATTTAGAGGGCTTGGGAAACTGTTTTTTTTTTAAATTCTAATCCATGGCGTTAATCAAGACTCCTTAAACTCCCCATATACGAAATTTTAACAAAAAATATACCAGGTACTTCGTCAAGACAGTTCAATGTTATCTACAAGTACCTAAACTTAATTTTGACTTAACTGTCGTAAACAAAAAAAATATTTATGATCTACTATGTGTAGGTATTTATTAATAATAATAATATGCACCCACAAGAAAGTAGTAAGTACATAATATATTGAATTTCGAGGGTATAAAAAAATCGTAGCAGGCCATGAGGATGAATCTTAAAAGCGGTAGGATCAGAAAAAGCAAATTTCGATTCCCTTTGAATTAAACAAAAGAGTTTAATCGGTTATCTTGAAACATTTAGATAAAATTACACATAAAGAAAAATAAACACCCTGTATATAGGAACTGATAAATATATCTCACCTAGCTTTCTGCCATTATGTTTCTTAAAACGTACGATTATTGCAGAAAACGGAAACACTTCATTTTTTATTTTAGTGGGAAAATACTGGCAGTTTTGTATTCCTATAGTCAAGTCAAGTAGGTCGTGGATTATTAAATTTTAGATATAAAAAAAGTTTTTATTGAGATATTAGACGTTTGAAGTTTTTAAAAAATATCAGATTCTCCTTCTCTTCTCCGAGAACAAAATACCAAAAAAAAAAAAGTTTTACAACTGGTGAGTAACAATTTTACAGTTTTGCAAAATGAAAAACCTAAAGAAATATACTGTATATGTCCATCTCAGCTTAACCCAGATATGCCTGAATTATATTTTTTTCAAAAATATACATAAAAATTAAGTAATATGTTTAATTTTAGGCTCACCGTTACGAAAAAAATATAAAAAAAATCATGCACATTGGTTTTTTTAGAAAAAAAGTTCCGTTCTTTCAAAAGGACACTAGGCATACAGACCATTATAAAAACTGTTTTGAAAAAATCATGTATTTTAAAATAAATCATATTTTAAATGTTTTCCAAAATATGGAATCATGGATTCGTCAACACTATGTTGCTCCCAATAAGGAGCATATTCTTATTCAGCTTGTCAAATAATGGGCGAAGTTTAATAAATTTATCCAATGGGTCTAATTGGTCATTGTCACAGCAATGAAGATTTTGCATAATGAACTCAAACCTAACTCTTGATAGAGCATCAGCTACTAACATATCTTTGCGTTGTTCCCAGAACATTAGTCTTCTTGGCACAGGTAGATATCCACTTAACAGGAGTATGCCAATAAATGCGTACATTTCCTCATGTGTTATATTTCCCATTCGATTTTTTTTGTCGCATAGTTGTTGGACCAAAAAACAAACATATCTATTACTTCTTCATTGGAAAATCGCAGAAATAATTATGTTGCCGATGGGAGTTGACTTTCAACTTTATACATTGTTGGCCACTTGATATCTGCCAAAGATAAATATGTTTCTGACCATTTGTAGATTTTCTTTACCGCTTGGAAAACACTCAAAGGAATGCCATCTTCTTCATCTCAATGGTCTGCCGATACAATATTTCTGGAAGCATTCAAATTAAGTCCAACCGCAGTGGCGTTACCTGCATCTTCATCAATATCTGTATCTTTGGACATAACATCTGCCGGTGCCAAGAGCTGAGAACCGGGCAAGTTGTTTATATTTAAGTACTCCTCATCTCCAGAATCTTCGTCTGTTAAATCTTCAACTGAATTTATGGGAGGCAACAAAGCAATATTTATTTCCGGAGGTAATAAGTAGTCATCTTCTTCCAAACTTCGTAAAAGATCATTTAGCGTGAGACCCCTGAAATAAAAATACCTCTAATGCCTATTGTCCTTTTAAAGGAACGGTAAAAACATTGGACCGAATCAACAAATTTTTAACATCATAATCTCAATTTTTCAAATTAATCTAAAACTGTAAACTTTTTACCTAATAAAAACACCTATAACAATTCAATTTAGCAGGTATTACTTACCCCACTGATCTCAAATCAATAGGCTGCGACATTTTTTAAAAACCACAATCTTCAAATGAAAATATTTTACCTAAACATAGTCAAAATAAATGCACGGGCTCTTAAAACACTTGCCTTGGAATATTCTGAAATGAGACTGACAAGGCCATATGTGATCCGGAGGCTTATAGATGCTGTACACGCGTTTAAAAAGACGCCTGTAAAATGTCCCTTCAAAAGGACAATAGGCATATCTGGGTTAATGAAGTGAGTTTATGTTGTGTATTACTATTAATTTATGAACGCTTAATGGTCATAGAAAATATAGTGATGTTAAAAAATCAAGAACAAAATGATTGGTACTGAAAAACAATTACAGATTCTATTTATTTCGAATTAATGATTGTTCTTAATCGCTTTTGTTTCCACCTAATAACACATTACAGTACTTAAACGTCCTTATTAGAATTAGAATCTATTTTGGAGGGTAAAACTCATAATGGCTACAATATCGAGGAAACATGTGCCGTAATGTTATTACTACTGTTGTTGATAGAAATATCTGTATTCCCCCTTGCGAAAAAAATTTGGACGACGCCCATGACACTCGGTGTATTTAGGTGCCAGATGGGATTCGGATCTTCTTAATTGAGAGGGTAGGAATACAAATCTTCATAATTTATGAATAATGTTTCAGAATAATGCGTGAATACCAAGGAAACGAAGCGCACGCACCGTTAATGACATAATGATGAATAATGACATCGGGTTTGATAATCAAAAGTTTATAGGACCACTTATCTGAAAGTTTTTATATCGAATTAAATTTTTGTATGGTAGGATAGCTAATTGATACACACATACATGAACTGTTTTATGTATGAAATAATTTTAGATAAACGGAAATCAGCATAGAGTTTGTTGCGGCATTAGAAATATATTGAAAAATACTGATCCTGATTCCGCGATCTTCAGTCTTCTGAATGTTGCGGGTAAGTGGGACTGCAATATCAGTGATGATCCCCGTTTACAGTTCCTTGCTTTTGAGTATAATATTTGGTTGGCTGAAATACGCTGTTCACTATGTGGTAACTAGCCTACTCCAGTACATCCCTGCTACTTCTGATTCAAGCACACGATAGTATGGCTTGAATGCTAGTTGTTGGTGGACTGTCTTTGATAGTCGGTTGTGTCTGCTGAGATATGCTGAATCAGTTAGCGCGGAACATTCTCCTGTTACGTCTACAGTTTCGCCACAATTCCTGGATATATCCTCGATGTCTTCTCTCAAGATATGCTTCTTGTAATTTCTGGTTTTTAGTACCATGTCTCGAATAGCTGCCAAGAAGTTTTCAGTTTCTAATATTATTATTATTAATATGTCGACCATGTGTTGAAATCATCTTCCCTGACCTTTTCAGATTTCCTAGGTTAGAAAATTGAAAAGTTTCCTGATTTACGGGTATTTATTTTCATTTTTTTTATTAGAAGTTAAGTAAAACTCAAACACACAATTGAAGGAATATATAAAACAGATTCATTATGGATAAACATTACTTTATAGAATCAGAACATTTGGAATCATTACACGTAATACATCCTGACGTACATATGTATGTATGTATATTTTATTAAGAATTTCATAAACTCCAACATTTAGACTTTTCAAACAATCCACAACTAAATTTTTTTCTGAATACCCTGAGTATTTTCAAAACATGTATTGAAACTCCCTGATGTCGACATGGTTTCAAGGTTTTTCTCAGAATAATGAGACTAATGAAATGTTCCATGGTTTTATACAACTATTAATGAATCCATGACTTTTTACCAAAATATTCAAATTCTCTGATATATCCAGGTTTTCCAGGGGTTTTAGAATAACGAAGATAATGAAAAATTACATGACTTTAGACACTCTTCACTGAAATTCCCAACCTTTCACCAAAATTCTGATATATCTACGTTCTGCAGGTTTGTCAGAATAATGAAACTGACAAGAAGTATCATAACCTTAAACGTGTTTATAATATCTAAAGGATCTCCAGATTTTGCAGAAGAATAATAAGAGTAATGAGAATTATATGACTTTAAACACGTTGTTAGTGAATGTCCTGCCTTTTAACCAAAATACTGGAATACCCTGACACCACCAGGTCCTCCAGATCTTTCAGGATAATGAAATCTTCCGATCCTGTGGCGGTGATGGAAAAATCACTGACTCAAGAACTTAACCTGACAAGAATCGTGTACTTCACCTTCTAGAGAAATCGTTCCAATCACACTGAATAATGTCCGTCTATCCAGAACAACGACAAATAGATATTTTAATTAGAAACCCAATACTCCCAATTAACGCGGTCGCTTTGCTCGATACCGCGTTATACCGAACGCCCCCGTCCGCCCCGCTGCGGAACCCGATCCGTATGAATTTAGATAACATGCAAATCAGGCGAGCGCGGCGGCTAATGTATTCATGGTAACGTACGCGGCGACGTCGCGCTGCCGGGTCGATTTAATGAGTACCATTAACAATCTTAATCGCAATTAGTAATACATATATTTAAGCTTGTAACTAGATGTCGGATCCATCGGGCTAATTTTTATAGAGATTTTAATTTCGGAGTGCTTATGCAAATTTAATTGAATCGCGCCGCGATTAAGTTTTAATTCGATCCGATGACCGCCGCCCGCTCGATCTCGCCGCGCGGCTGACGAGCCGCGGACATTTTACGTAAACATTCGGACGTTTTATTAATTGGATCTCGGCGGGTGCGTGAAGCAAAGTAGGCGGTTTAAAATCCGTTTGCGGCGCAGATTATTAAACAAATAAGTATTTTAGTTCGATGAGATACGAATCTAAAGAAAATTGTATGATGAGTCCAAAATTTGCGAAACCGGTCTACATTATTTTAGTGCTTTTAACAAATTTTCAAGTTGATACCGTTTGAAACTATATACAGACAGTGATCAGTTGTGCCCAATATTTATTACTAATACAGATAAGTTAAAGAGAAACGAACAATCAATAAGAAACGAATCTAGTCATTTAGTGAATAGTCCAATATTAACGAAACCACTCCACATTATTTTTGGCCTTTGCTGATGCTTTGGATTTGATGGGTTTCTTAGTGTGAAACTATAGGTATACCAGGTCAGTCTCAAAAATAAACCTCTACAATATATGCTTAATAGAAGATCAAAAGTAAACTCAATTTTCGCTTACTTCTAATTGTCCAAACCGTTTTAAATTTTGCACACTTACTAATATTTTATTACAATGCAATATTTTAAAATCAAAATTGCATAATTTTATTTGATGTATTCAAGAGATGTGTTCAATTTACTAAATTTTTATCTATAAAGCTGGCTTGAAAAATGTCACTTAACAGATCGGATAGTCGAGCGGTCTGCCTCGTGGTCCAAATGTCCCGGGCGCAACTGCACACTGCATTGCATTTAAGTCAACTTTTGTTTTTTGTTTGAAATATACTCAGACAATTGCGTAAACGCGCAATAAAAATTAAAAAATATTAATTAAAATAAATAAATTAAATTTAAATAATAAAAAAGTAAAGCTATAAATAACACACTTCTTCAAAAATGTGCAAACTTTTAAATAAACCACCAGTTGAGCATTATTTTGATAGTATCGTTCATTTTTCCATATACGAGGTGTGTAAATTAACTAATGAGAGTTTTTTTTTTTAATTTCTTATTCGAATATAATTACAATTTAGTATTGTCTCCTTCAAAATAACTTCCTTGGGAAGCCACTCAGCGCTAGAGACGGTTCTTCCATCTATCATAGCAGTGTTGGAACTCATATACTGGAATAACCTTCAGCTAGTGTTACAGCCATTTGAATGTTTTCTATGGTCCCAAAATGACGTCTTTTAAGGTGATTTCTCGGGAAGAGAAAAAAGTCACTCAAAGGACTCAAATCAGGCGAATAACGAGGCTGAGAAACCACATTAATGTTTTTACTGGCTAAAAACTGGTTTACTGAAATGGCTGTTTGACTAAGCGCATTGTCGTGATGCAACATCCTGTTGTTCTTGATGTTTGGTCTCACATGCATGACCCTTTTTTCGAAGTTTTTCAAGAACCTCTCTGTAAAAGTGGACAATTGTTTGTTTGTGGACAATTCCCTGGCTATTAAAAAGACAAATCAGCATGCATTTGGTCTTCGACTTTTCATTCTTACTTTTTTGGGTCTTGGAGAGCTTGAAGTGTGCCATTCCATGCTTTGGCGTTTGATTTCCGGATCGTACTCAAACATTCATCTCATCAAGTCTCCACCAAGTCTCATCACCAGTAATGACACGTTTCATAAAATGGGGATCATTTTCAATCCATTCCAAAAAGTCAAGGTTTTTTTAGAACCATTCTTGCGCATATTTTTCTCATCCCCAATTAGTTAATCAAAATCTGATGAACAGTGGTGCAATTCAAATTTAACTCTTCCTCGATCATTCTTGTCCTCAACCGACTATCTGAATGCATAAGATTGTGTATTCTATTGACATTTACATCGGTTCTTGAAGATGAAGGCCTTCCGCTGCGTGGTTCATCTTCAATCGACTCTCTTCCCTCTGAGAATGCCTTAAACCACCAAAAAAATCCGGGCTCTTGAAAAAACATTGTCTCCGTAGGCGTGTTGACGCTTTGCAAAAGTATCCATTATGCTGTGTCCAAGTCTGAAGCAAAACCTGATAGCGCACCGTTGCTTAAAATTAATGTCATTCATTTTTAAAATGCACTAGAGAAGAACGGTTTACGAAAACAGTCACAAAGAACAAACAAATGACTCACAAGTTCAAACTTGTACTGAAGATGCATTACATGTTAGCCTACCGCCCTCCAAGTCCCGTGTCCGCAGTGTTGCTAGATCGGGCACTACGTTGCCAGTCTCAGTATTTAATTTACACACCTAGTATTTATTCGCAAAAAATGACCTTTTCTATCTTCGAAAAGACACATATAAAATCTAAATAAACTAGTCGCATAGCTTTAGAGACACAAAACTGCCATAGTTAAAAAACGATTTGCTTCTCATGTTCGGCAGATTTCGATAGTGAAAGTGTTATCTGCAAAGTTGGCAATGATTTACATCATCCAGGTTCAAAATGCTAAATATTTTAATGTCAATTTTACTATATCAATAAATTAGGTATTTTAAAATTCAATGACCGAATGGTTAACAATTTACTGCCGGATTTAATTCAATTAGTAGGTTTTTAAATTCTACTTTTATTAGTTTATTGGTATAACTCTTTTCTTATTTTGGGACAGATAGTCTAAAACAGTTGGACGCATCTACATATCTAACGTTTCTCATTGTATATTTTTTTTGAATAAGGTAAAACTTTATTTACAAGTGTACGCGTTGGAAGAATGTAAACTTTTTTTAGAAAGGAATTTATCATAATTCATAATCGAATTCAGAATGTACGAGCAAAAAATGTCAGGGTTTTTACCTTTTTTGTTATGATAAAAAGCTAAATCTCGGACACCATAAAAAATCCGACCTAGAAATAAAAATATCAAAAGTAAAACTCAAAATTAAAATGATTGAGGAGTTACATACAAAGTTCTCTACACACCAACTATTATTAAAAGTCCAAATGCAAGACAAGACATGTTCCCTCTTATTTTAATGGATTTCGTTTTCAGCTTATTAAACCATGTCCCAAAATTAAAAAAAAAAAGATAAAAACGTAATATATAAGTAATAATTGTCTATCCAGTTATATCTAACGCATTTCAAAACTGCAAAAAAAAACTGGACAGGTCACTTTTAAATCATTAGCACCAAATTAATAGGTAATAATTAAAAATCGCTTAAAAAGCTCAAATTAAAGCATAAGTTTCCGCTCCGGAAGCAATAAATAATGCCGTTTAAACTAACGAATCTAGTCCAGAACGGGTAAGTTAAACTATGTTCAAAATTGAAAGCTATAATTACAGAAAAATCCTACATTAACGTTCTCTACAATGTTTATTAGAACAATATCCATTTAATGGATAATGTGTTTAATTCTACATAGCCAATTTCACCAAACAGTAAGTCTTAGAAGTTGCCTCTTACCAGCGGAACCATGTAGAATCAAAAGGCCTTAAAAAATAAATACAGAGACAAAAAACGATTACAGGCAAAAAAAAAACGAAGCAAAAAAAGTAATACCGTTTAATAGATATTTTAGAGTTGTAGAAGTAATTGTCGAAGAGGTTGAGCGAAACTATATTGGGCAAACAAAGGCATCCAATTAGAGTTAAATAACATACAGCACAGCCTTGCGTAGGCCAACATGTCTTTTACTATAACATTTAAGTATAATATAGAAATTGTTAGATGTTAAATTCCTGTTAGACGTAACAGTACAATAAATAAAGATATACAATAATCTGATAATTAACAGCCCGCTGTTCTAGTTTATATAAAACTTCAACTTTTTTCCCTTGATGTTTAATAAGGTTTTACCTACTTTTTTCATAATTAAATAATCCAAAACCCAGTACAATACATTTTGTGACATAGCTTTGGAGGAATGACCATATATTGTTTATTTCTAAATAATGTATTTAATTCTGCAACAAATACGCAACATTGATTAAAATGTATTGTAATACAATTAACATAAAAGACCTAAAACTCATTGTAAACATACAAAATCACCACAAAGAATGTGTCAAAAAGATTCCCCGAAAATCCCTCAACGAAATCCGAACTACAAGCACAAACTCTATAAAAACAATGTGCCAAACTAAGGCATGGCGACGGGACGTTACGGTGAGCGGTGTAACTCAGACTGCTCGTCTTTTGTTATAACAACGTTAACAACGTACATTTACGCCTCTTGAATGAAAGGCATCCTTTGAAATTATTCCACTCCATTATGCATATAAGTGAAAAAAATGTATTTAGAAAGAACTCATAAAGTGCATATAAAAAACGACGCCAAAGCAACCTAGGTGTGAAATTGAAACTCGCTTAATGTGTGAACAAAATACATAAACCAGATTTATAACTCATTGTGGCGTTATTTCGCTTTTTATGAAAAGCCAAAGGCGAATAAATCAAGCGCTACATTGTAACGAGTGTTAATTTTAACATTTTATGTTGATTAACATTTTATGAACGTCTAAGCCAGAGCGAGATACATAGAGAGAGACGAGGAGGCTATAAAAAAAGCGGTGGAATACTGCAGGCGTACGAGATATTGTTAGAGGTACTGACGCTCTCATAAAGTGATACGAGGTGCCACTGAAAGGCTTCCAAACGGCACGTTTACGGCCCTTTTCTTCGGGCCCGACCCAATGATTGTTAACGACTGTCGATAAGCACAAAATTTACAATATAATTATATGTAGCAGGCCGACTAACGGGTTTGTGATGAGGGTTTAATTTGCATGCCTTGACGTACGTATTTGGTCGTCAGGCAGGTTCAATTGTGAGCTCTTTGCCATAAGGAAGTGGGTACACTATTGGAATTCTCGTTTAATAATAGTTGAGCCAATATGGAGGAGCTGTAAAAGTTGGAAATTTTCGTGTGAACTGCGAAGTTGTTGGATTATATCTACCTAAAGGAAATCATAAATAATAGTGTTTTACTTAATACACGGTGGAGACTTTAACTGGAATATATTCGCTAGCGGGGTGGTGAATGATAATTCCCGAGACACGTCAACTTTTAAATGTATTTACCTACATTTTGCAAGTAATGTGAAAAATATAGCCCTTCAGGTGTGGCTGAAACCACCCTCGACATGATTTTTTTCAAATGCAACCCTATGGCTTGTGACCCCTCATTGTAAAGCTGGTGGAAAGAGGAATCCAGCGCACTGATCAAATTTTAATTTTTAGTATGTGTGTAGGGTTGCATACAATTAAAACGTAATTTTATAGTTTAATTTATTTTTAACGCAACAATTTCGTACTCAAAATGTGTGTTGTTTAGTTTTGGAATGTAAACCTTACTTTTCATATGTCCCCACAAAGAATTCCAAGCAATTTTTTACCACAACTGATATTTGTTATTTTTTGCTAGTGTTTTTACACGGCCGCAAAGAGTAATTTAGTTTGTATGCTGTATTCAGAGTTTGAAACGAAGTGTTATTTCAAATTAGTGAAAATGTCTTATTTAACTGAATCACTAGAAATCGAAATTTTTATGATGATTGGATATGGTGATAGGGCGCGAACTCAATGCGAAGTTGTTCGCTTGTTTCGAAAAACGCATCCTGACTTGCCACCACTAAATCAAGGTACCATTAGTAAAATTGAGGCACAATATCGAGAGATGGGTCATGTCAGGAAAGTACCGAGTAAGAGGCAGGCTGTTGTTGATGACGACACGAAGTTGAATTTGTTGCTTGCTCTAGAAGCAAATCCAATCACTCCAGCCCGTCAACTGGCCCGTGATAGTAATCTTAATCACAAAACAGTTTTAAAAATACTTGAATATGAGAAAAAACGCCCATATAAAATGCAAGCTGTTCAAGAGCTACTTGAAGATGATCCAGATCGATGAGTGGAATTTTGCGATTTATTGATGACTTGTATTGATCAAAACCAGTTATCTTTAGAGTGGATA